>JAQBSW010001010.1:0-154882 GCA_029291075.1 Eudiplozoon nipponicum | reverse complement strand
TGTTTGTCTGCGGAGAACTAATATATATGCAAGTATGTATTATGTGTTGCGAAACGAGTAACAAATTAGTTCACTTGTGACCGAAAGGATAAATCAAAAACAGTGTGAACGGAATGTATAATCTCATGCACATTCGTTTCGTGCTTACTGGCGACTCATTGGTAGGAGCTGGTATTACGCCCTATAAACACTAAATATTTGGTTGAGGAATGTAGGATAATAAGACGGAACAATCTCCTATACGAATGTGTAAAGCTGCAGTTGCGAAGCTAACATCATATAGAATCTCGACAATGCGAATTAAACGCTAAGCCAATCTATACAATATATACTACGTATTTAAATGTTACTTACGCAATGGCAATTATGATAATAACCGATACCAACATTATAGCAACGAAAAGCTACATGATACCAATACTATGGTTTAGTAGTCGGTATATGCTACCAAAATCATGGATATCACTATATGCTATAGTTCAACATAATTGAGAATTACAACTGTTTGGTAATCACGACATAATCCAATCCGAAATATAACTATTAAACATTTTTTGCGCAGAACTAATATATATGCAGGAATGTATTAGGTTTTGCGAACCTAGTTACAGATTAATACTTTTGTGACCAGAAGGTGATAACAAAGACAGCATGCACGGAACGTTTAATCTAATGCACTTTCGTTTCAAGCTTACTGGCGGCTTGTCAGTAGGAGCCGCTATTGCGCACTGTAACCATTTTATCATTGGGTGAGTTATGTTGGATAAGAGGGCCGTACAATCTCCTAGACAAATGGGTAAACCGGCAGTAGTCAAGTTAACAGCATATAAGTTCTCCACAATTCGAATTTAAGGCTCACTCACTCACTTCAACTCTAACACAATTGCCATTGTTTTAATAAAAGATACCAACAGCTTAGTACCGAAAAGGTACATGAAACCAACATTCTTTTTTAGGAGTCAGTACGTGATACATCTGATATTCCAATAAATCCATACAATTTGGCCGGTATTACACCCTTTAACCTTCATATATTTGGATGAGGAATGTGGGAAAATAGGACGGTACAATCTCATAGACTAATGTTTAAACCTGCAGTAGTGAAGCAAACATCATCTAAAGTCTCGAAAATGCGACTTCAACTATAACTCAAGCTATATAATATGGACACAGAATCTGCAATTAATGCTAACACTATGACAATGAAGATAGCGACCGATACCATCCTTAAAGTACATTAAATGTATATGATACTAACACTATGGATTCAGAGTTGCTACATGTTTCCAACAAGATGAATATGAATTTATGCTACAGTTCACGGAAATTGAAAATTACAACTATTTCTGAACACCTGTTATTCCAGTAAATCCACACACTCTGGCCTAGATCGGTATCAGTTATCACATTTCTTGGTAAGCATGACATAAATCAATTCGATATATAACGCTTAAATACTGTTTGTTGAGGAGAACAAATATGTATGTAAGAAAATATTAGGTGTTGCAAACCTAGTAACAAATTGGTTCTTTTTATCAGAAGGATAACAAAAGACAGCATGAACGAAATATATGGTCTCATGCATATTCGTTTCATGCTTCATTAGGAGCCGGTTTTTACCCCTTTAACCACTATCTATTTGGGTGAGGACTGGGGGATAATAGGATGGTAAAATCTCCTAGAATTATGTGTAAATCTACTGAATTTTTGCTAACATCATATGAGGTCTCGACAATCAGAACTAGAATGCTATCTCACATTATATAATATATATCTTGTTTCTGTAGAGGATACTAACTCAATGGCTTTGATGTAAGTAAACGATTCCAACATTATAGTACTGAAAATATACATCACGCTAGCACTATGGGTTCCAAGTCTGTACATGGTATCAAAATGATAGATATCAATGTATGCTATGGTTCACGGAAATTTCGAATTACAATTATTACTCATCACCTGTCACTCCAGTAAATCCGTTCACCCTGGACTTGATCTGTGTTTGTTACAACATTTTGCTGTAAGCATGACATTATTCAATTCGATATATAACAATTAAATACTGTTTGTTGCGGAGAATTGATATATATGCAAGAAGGTATAAAGTGTTGCGAAACTTGTAACAAATCATTTCACTTGTGACCAGTTGGATAAAGGAAAGACAGCATGAACGGTAATTATAATCTTATGCAAATTTTTTTCGTGCTTAATTGCGACTCATTACTAGGAGCCGATATTACGTCATTCAACCACAATACACTTGGGTAAGGAATTGAGAATTACAACAAGTGAACTAGATTTTTACTTGGTTTGTAATACCTAATACATTCTCGCATATATATTCGTTCTCCGCAACAAACAGTGGTTAACTATTGTGACATTAATCGAAAACAAAATTATGATGACGAACAGATACATTGTACCAACTGAATTTTGATTTCAGTGTGTACTAGGCTTCACAAAATTTGCTACTAATAATTATTTTTAAAACAGGTTAACCCAGACAATTTATACCTTCTGCATTTGATCGATTTCTGTTATCAATATACGGGTAATCATAACACAATTTTAAAAAAATTTAATAACCGTTTGAAACTGTTGGGGCGATAAATAATATATATGCAATTCTGCATTGTGTATTGCAGATTTCCTATAAAGTAGTTCAAGTAAGACCAGAAGTATAAACCAAAGTCTGCATTTACAAAAATTATAAATTTCTTTACATTCGTTTCGCGTTTAATGGCGACTCGTTGGTAGCAGACTTTATTATGCCCTTTATCCAATTTATGTTTTAGTCGAGAAAATATCATCAGATTTTATTTCTTTCATGAATGAAGATTATACTATCAGATCGTGCTGTTCTGGTTTTATTCTTGAGGGCATTTGTAACTAATTTTGCTAGGTGCTTAAAATTATTTTGCGTATATTTTATATTGCCGCTGCAAACAGTAGCTAATATTACTAGGTATCATTGGATTTTTTCATGATTACGCCGATATCTGAAAAATTATGTCGATCAAGGCCGAAGTGGATATATTTTCTAAAGAAACATGAGTTTAAAAAAGGTTGAAATTATTAATTTTGTTGAACTTTTGCAGACATTGAAAAACATGCTGTTGGTATCATTTACATTTTCGGTCCCATAATTTTGTCTTCATGATATATTTTTGAGATTGGGTATGTAAAATACAAAAAGTGATTTGGCTTTGAATTCGAATTTTCGGAGATTAGATAATATTAGCTTATCTACATCAAGTGTATACATTCGTATAGGTGATTGTGCCTGCTTATCTTTAACATTCCTCAACAAAACTTTTCGTGAAATGTGTGTTATACAGGCAGTGAACACGAAAAAAATGTGCGCAAAATTATTCGTTCCGTGGTTGCTGTCTTTGTTTTATCCTTCTGGTAATATTGGAAAAAATATTTTTACCTGTTGTGGAAGTTCTATTTTTTACACGAGAATACTGTCTACTACGTTGAAAGTTTTTGTTTCGCCGACTTATAATATCTTTTAAATATATAGAATTGCAAATTTACAGTTTCTTTTTTAATTGGAAACTTTACATCTATATATTGTGTTAATTGTCAATATTTTGTGATCAATTTATTTGGTTATGAAAAATATTCATTTAGATTGACACATCTTCCTTAACGCTTCGGTTTCATTTCGCACGCAATTAATCAAACATTAATATTCATGTAATACAATGATGATCCTTAACGTTTGTCAGTGTCTATCTAATACTTGATGAAGATGCGTTTAATTAGTAGCACAAAAATTCCGATAAAATGCAGCACATACCAACAGATAATAGCGGTCAACGAACGGGCAACAGAAATAAATGGCTTAGGAAATATCTTATGAGCACAATTTTTTAAATTATATTTTTTTCTTTTATTATTTATATAGTTAAAGAGGAACTAATTGTATAGTGTAGTAGTGGCAATTCATCCAGTTGGACTGGTTTGTCCTTATTCGGAACTCATCGCGCCAGAATTTGCCGTGGACAGGATGCTGGCTACACGGCAAATTCTGGCCAGTACTTGATGAGTTCCCAATAAGGACGAAACCGGTCTACTGGATGAATTGCCTTTTCTACACTATACAATTCTAAGTTTATACTGACATATGTAAGTAATTAATGGGTCAGGTGTTTATATCAAGACCGCAACCTTGATTATAATAATTAAAATCACCACCCGCGCAACCAAAGTTCGTTTAATTCAGAACTATGTTATTTAAGAATACACTTTACATACTTCATAGCTTAAATGATAAAGAAAAAGGAAAAATTGGCGACATCCGTTTTATCGTCATTAAATTATCTTTTTACAAAAGCAATTCCTATTATTAATAATTTCACTTGTGTTTAAATACAAAGTATGCGCTATAATTTCGTTTTATTTATCAAAGTTATTTGACAAAATAAGCATAACATTTTATTCTACTTAAATAAATTTTATATTTTTTTATAAATATATGATATATGTATATTATATATGTTGATATATATATATATATATATATATATATAAACCGAAGAATTCGAGTAAAACTGAATATCACCTTTGTTTGTTCAATTTATTTCATAATTATTGAAATATTAAGAACATTTAGGCAATAATTTTGCACTAAAAATTGCCATTTAACTTAATATTAAAAATTAAATACCGATACCAAAAAACCAAGAAAATATTTTTATACTGAATATATTTATCTTAGTAAAATCCGTGCTATCTACAAAAGGCATCAGTGTATGTAGAAAGAACATAAAACCTTTTCAAAATAGTGCCGCAAAAATTATAAATTTCACTTTTAACATTTACAATACGATTTTGATTTCCAGATAACGTTAAGACAATTTAAATAGAAGTGCTATTAAATAATTAAACATTCTACATTATATAACTTTCTATGAAATATTAATACTTTTTACAAAACAAAAAGACAAACGATCTTTGACACTTCGTTAATTGAAGCGCTTACACTTTTATGTTATTAATCAAAAATAGCTTGAATTGCAGTACGCAGCAGTAACAAAATGAAGGAAATACACAGATAAATTCGAATTTTTGCGCAGGAATCTTTTAACTGGTATGAAATTACCAAATATTTCATCAAAAGTAGTATTTACTCAAAATGATATGTTTCTACATGCATCCCTGAATGTATCGCAGCACAAATGTACTTAAAATGTTCCGTCAGAAAGATATTTGAACAGATTTAACTTTTTTACATCATTTTAACATAGGCGAACAAAGTATGCATGGGAATTAGTTTTTAACGCGCGGCTCCGCGTTACAACCCGAGTATCATTTTCATCGGATCCAGTTTTCCTTAAGATTACATAACCTAATTCAGGTTTTACACAATATTTCTACTAAATGTGATTTTAGAAACAATCTCTGTTAGTTTCCATAGGTTTTAATTGAGATTTCTTGAAGTGCAATTGTATTTGTAATAAATAGGGTTTTGTTTAAGAATAATACACACCCGCGCTTAATACG
The DNA here is from genome assembly GCA_029291075.1 of Eudiplozoon nipponicum. NCBI lineage: Eukaryota > Metazoa > Platyhelminthes > Monogenea > Mazocraeidea > Diplozoidae > Eudiplozoon > Eudiplozoon nipponicum. The sequence continues at coordinate 149,371 of JAQBSW010001010.1, read as the reverse complement.
CCGGTGACATGCAGTGGATTTATGTGATCTAATGCTCAAAGTCAGGATTTATATATTATGTGTAGTCTATCCTTTTATACATAACTCCTAACTGTTCAGCTATGACATTCTGAATTAATATTTTATCTTTTTCAATCATTCCTACGAAAACCATCTCTTCTGCTAAGACATTCTTGATTTATTTATTGTGTTTACTGTGACTTTGCTTTATGCCTAGATATTCACTTCTTTTGACAATCGATTCTTTTTTGACGTCTAATGTACGGCCAATTTTGACTAATAGTAAAATTTTAATTTAATTTGCAACATAGTATACAATATAAGTATGGTGATTCGACTTAGTCTTCTCACATCACCGTTGGAAAAAGATTCAACGTTAATCTTGAGCACGGCCCACGAAACTAATTTTCTCCGACGACCGCTACCAAGCATATGTAGGAATGGCATAGCATCTTTAAATGAACAGCTACGTCGCAAAATCTCTTACATTTAGCACAAGACCTCCTAGACGTTAACTTACATGTTAGTTATATAAAAAAAATATGTTAACGTTTCATTAGTATAGGGTAAATAAATACATTTGACAACAACATTTTAACGAACCTGTGTGTAATGTCCACATACACCTCTGCATGAGCTCGATTTGTAATCGCAATTTTTATATTCACTCCACCACATTTGAACAGCCCTAAACTAACGAAAATGGAATATTACAATTAGTGAATATCAAATTGAAGTTTTGACACACTTATGTACAGAATAAAGGAAATTGTTGTAAATTTAACCAGTATTGCATTGTGAATTTGCAGATGCTTCGCGGCGGAATAATGATTTCAAAATTTTAAAATTTATATTCGCTTGTATGATTTTAAAATATACTTCGGTAGAAATTGTAAAAAGTAGATGAGCCAAATAAGATATTAAGTATAAAATACAGCAGAACAATTTGAAATTTAATAACTTTTAAATAAAGTTAAATTAACATTTCAGAATATTACTGAATTTTATTTATTTGCCGTGGTATACCATATTTCCAAAATGTAGGATTTGCGCAATGTAAGAAACAAACAATTTAACATTCTTTAATTTTATTCACAATTAAAGAATAACTGGTTATAATATATTTTTCTTGATTCAACAGAAGCGGAATTTGATATACTTGAAATGTTTAAAATACATTCATAGAATTTTGCTTATAATGTATGAAGCATCATATCATTGATTCACTTTTGTCGAGATAACGGGAATTTAAAAATGAAAACCAGTAATCTCGAAATAATTTGGACAACTTCACGACAGTAAAACATTTACAAATGAATAATTTTTTAACCGTTAAATGGGCGAAAAAAGGAAAATAGTTGACTGCTTGATATAATCAAACATACTGTTCTACTTTGTAAGTTCCCGCCCAGTTTTGCCCGACCCAGAACCATTGTTTGGTTTGCCGATCCTTTATGTTGTCATGTCCCGCAGTACAATTGCTGGCCCAACTCTGCGCTGATTTCTCAAGTTCAATGTTCCATCTCTGAAATATATTGCAAAGTATACGTTAATCAGAATGCATCTTGAGCCCTATATGTGGTGTTATTCTTGATAAATGTTAAAATTATGGAAAACCAAAACATTTATACTAAACGTTTGTTATTTTATTTCATAGATATTTCGAAATTGGTGCTTTATATTCCAGATGATAAAATTACTTTTTCTATAATTACCGAGTTTCATTTTAATATGGACGTTAAACTCGAGCAAGATCACAATTTTAATATAACGGTATATGAATAAACCTACGGAATTGCCACTTCCTTGGTTATGTTAGGATGATGGTTTTTGGAAATTAAAAGCTTCGTTTTAAAAATTGAACAAAATCATTTATTCGTGAGAGTCAGGTTTTAAACTTAATAATAAAAATACTACATTTCGTATCATTTTATTTACACATTTGAGATTAAAGTACCATGTTAAATGGCTAAAGTTTGCACCTAGTAGCAAATTATTTCAAAAATGACAAGAAGGATAAAAAGACGACATGAAGAAAAATTAAAATTTCGAGCTCAAAGGGTTCGCACTTACTACCATCTAACTTTTAGAGGATTGTTTTCTACTTTCACGCACTTAACATTTGTTGCGAGGAATGTAGGAAAATAGGACATTACAATCTTAAATATTATTGTGAATAACTAAAGTAGTGATACTTTATATAGCAGAGAGAATTGTCAGTTATCTGAACCATTTGCATATGCAAAAGCAACATAAAAGGCAAATAACGTTCATAATTATTTATACATTTGAGAAATAGCTTACAAGCATCGGCATTGTTTTTGCTCTCGGCTGTCCTTGGACCGTGCCATATAACAGTTGCGCTCGTATTTTGTTGTGCGCATTAAGAAACATATTTCGTTCATTTACCCTCAGAGCTGCCATATCAGGAAGGAGGCATCCTATTACCACTAAGGAAATTGTGACAACTTGAATTAATAACATGCTCTGTAAAGATCTGCAATATAACAGGTGACGGTGGAAAAAAATACTTTAAAGAGATCCTTTTTTGAACAAATTTGAAATAATTATCGAATTGCATATGGCCAAACAACTTATTTGATTAAAATAAACTACTCATGTAAAATTAACTAACTTTCATTTTTGGATATATGATGTTACCGCTGGATTCATAAGTATAGATTTGTTTTTTTTTAAATTGTAAATTTATTTGGAATTATTTTGCTCATTGTGGAAAATTTTGATTTGTATTTGGTGACTCTAGTATTCAGTATTTATTGGGATTGTTATGTTTTTTTTAAACTGACAAAAAATTATTATTTTAAATTTTATTACTGGAAGGATCTCAAAATCACTTCAAGTAATAAATGCGTATGTTCGATTTTCCATGTATACACTTCCTGAAAAGAAATCTTTCGAAAACAGTGAGGTGGTAATTATGCGCACATTGCTGTAATAGATTTGTTGAAATAAATTTTAAATTTAAAGAAAATGGATAACAGCAATGTTTGTTGGAATAACGTGCAAATGATTAAAGCAATTAGGATATTTAACATAAAAGAAGGCGCTGCGTTATTTAATTTTTCTAAATTAGACAATCATTCCGAATATATAGAATCTCGAAGCCTGGTGTCGCAGTGTCTATCCAATGATAGTGATCAATGGCCCATACAGAAGTAGGTGACCGCGCCAGGATCAAATTTGCGGAAAGATATGCTAAATATAAAGATCGCGCTATTCGTAATATTATGGACCACTATATAAGTCGCCCTACGTGCGGACAATAATAATATTCTGGTTAGGTTCTCGAGGCTAATATCTGTTTATAAACTAAAAGTACTTACCGGCTACACAGATTTTTTACCTTGAGCTTGATTGTCATGTTTGATTCGTTAAAAAGAAGGTTTTCTAGATTCAAAAAAATTATCATAGAAACTGTGCCATTTAATTTATTTAAGCTTCTTTTTGACGAATTTCAAAGACGGTATCGACCCAAGAAGGAATAACTTATTGCGTCAGGAAACGATTAGAAATCAGCTTTCGTCTGAATTTCGCGACAGATTATTTTCAAATTTCATTGGGCTTGATGTCTCTCAGGAAGACATAACCAGCGTTTTCATCGCAGAATTTCACACAAGATTAAGAGGCTCCCGAGATGTATATAAAACATGAGAGTCAGAGTGGTCAAAGCAGCTCAGAGGATTGGATTAGTTTTATGGTCATCAGAATCTTAAAGTGCATGCAGTAACAGCTGTCTCACGTATAGATCGGCAAACCCGACTAATTTAAGAAAGTATCTTGACCTTAGAAAATGACCTATGTGTCCTCCAAATGTGTTTGGTGAAGCAAGTTACATAATTTAGGCAGAGCTATGGCACAATTTTAAGAGATAAAGTCCAAAGAACATGCACCGGGTATACACATCGTTTGAGAGTGATCAAACTCCACGCGAAGGGTGCATTTTGAACCGTAAATATGCCGAGTTTGGAATGTGTTAGGGCGATGGATTGACAGGAAGTACTTGTCTTATTGCCAACCATAATTTTTCGATAAAATAAATGAAAACACATTAGTAGGAGACGTAGGGAATGCAGCAAAGACTAGGCCTCGTTGAATGCATAATCAAGGCGGTCTTACATCATCCAAATTAAGTGCAAGTATTTTGAAAATAGATAGTTACTATAGTGCTGAATGTAAATATGCTATATTTTAGATTGAAAGACATCTTAAGATGGTGTTGATAAGTTAGTCAAAGTGGATGAACTTCGTCAACATTTTTAAATCTAATGTAGCGCAAATTTGTAGGCCCACATGTGATTATCCACTATAGTCTGCTAAAGAAATACCAATTATGATTTAGAGTGCTAAAGTTTTTTTCAGTGGCATCTGGGGCAGAAACCTTTATTCAATTGGAATATTCTGGTTGTTGACATTACGAGCAATCGAACGCTTTATTATCGAAACAGAAATATAATTAGATTCTTAGTAAATCAAGAGAAGAGCAATTTTAGCTTCAAGACATTGACATTTGCTGGTGAAACCATTACTAAGGTAGAAATTAAACTTCCGACGATAAGATATTAGTAAATGTGGACTGGACTAAACCGTTTTATCTTCTCTCACATGCTTCAGATGCGCTCATAGGGTCAGTGCTACATCAAAGAGATAATAGTATCGTTAAGCAAAAAGGATTCTAAAGCAGGAAACTACGAAGACGTGAAAATCGTTATGACACATCTGGGAAGGAGTTATTAGCAGTTTAACCTGCAGTGCTTAAACAGTTGCATAAATTGGTCACCCATCCACTAAGACAAATATCAGGATGGTCACTAATGGGTATGTTAGTCCAAAAATATCGAAATACATAGAGTTTTGTATAAGGACATGTGCTCGGCGTCAAACTCGTAAAGTTTGATGAAACACCGAAACCGTAGTGAAAGCTATTGGCATTACAACGGTTTGTTTCATGTATTTATACATCGATATAGTAAAAATTCCAGAATCTGGTGTTGAATATTTCATTCGTCATTATGTAGTAGCAATCTTGAAGGTCATGAGATCTTAATCAGATTTACATATTTCAATGCAGAGTTGGGTGTCACGATATTGTGTAACGTTAATTATAACTAGTGGCCGTGGTTATCAGTCAATGTTTGACCTATATATCATTTCTTTGAATAACATGTGGCATTCATGTGTATATAATCCCAATGGTAGCCAGGATATTTGCTGTGCCAAAGGAGCCAGATAATACGTTAGAGTGCTACGAGGATAAGAAGTTAGTTTACATGATTTATTCTGAATTTACTTGCGAAGATAAAAGATACAGAAACTTCCAAAGCAGAATGTATTTATAAACGTCATTGAAATTACTTGTAGACCTACCATTAGACGCTCAAAATTTCCACGATTAGACCTGTAGTTCAATAGATTAGTTTATAGATGCTTTAACAGATAAACTGAGTCACTCAACTGAAAACCAAGACAAGTAGTCCAAGGTCTAAATGCTGTGTATTTTATGATTTAATGAAGGAATCAAATGTATACAGAACTAAACAAAACAGAATTTAATTTTTCTTAATAAGATTATCATTCGGCACATATGAAGTATCCAGAATTGGCGTCTCAGGGGCCTCCTTTTATGAAAAATGAAAGTAAGTTTTTTTCTGTCGATGAAGATGAATTTCCTTTAATAAGAGACTCGCAAGTGTATGAGGTAAATATATGTCATGTAGTAATAATTAATTTTTAAATTCAACTAAAAGAGTTACAATAAAGATTTACACGGATAAGCACCCACATTTGGTTCAATAAATGAAATTTAAGAGAATTTTGCTAAATTTCCAATGGTATATAAGGCAAAAATTTTGTCTCATTAAACTTTGCTCTGTACTGTCTCAAAATAAGGTATTCTAGAGAAATTATATGGTCATAGTTTGACCTCTAAATAGAAATTTTTTGTATATCCTGGTAAGTCAACTTCAAAAGTTTCGCTACTAGACAGACGTATATGCAAAATAACAAAATTTTCATAAAATAAATATACATAAATTGGTGAAAATCATTTCTTCAAACTCAAAATTTCTGAGTAATTAAATTTGATACCGACACAATATATCGAGAAAAGATGATTAAAGTGGAAAATTATTATCAACAATGATTTTTTAACCTATATTCATAATATGCTTCGACGAGTCGTATTATCGCTTCTGATTATGGCAATAAGAAAGCCTTTTCCAAAATAGTAATGAAAAGGTCGCATATTATATAGACAACCATTAGAACTGATTTAAGATAAATGAAAACCATAGGACAAAGTCAAACTAAATATTGAATATTCGGTGCCATTTGGTTATTTTTTTTTTTTTTTTTTTTTTTTTTTTTTTTTTTTTTTTTTTTTTTTTTTTTTTTTTTTTTTTTTTTTTTTTTTTTTTTTTTTTTTTTTTTTTTTTTTTTTTTTTTTTTTTTTTGGACAATCCGGCAATGTTTTCCAGATTTCCGCTTAGTGAGAATCGGACTCTCTTGCTTCCTATCTCGGTGCTATTTGCTCTAGTCACATCTTAACTTTGAGTATGCCTTTAAAAGTCATATCTGGGAGCCTTTGCAATGGAACCCCCTTTACGGCTCCTACTATCGGGGGTTTTGTCCTTTTCTCGGTGATGGATTTCTTTCTACCGGTTTTGTGCTTCCTTTCCTTTTGGGTCCACCTAATTGCGGGTAAATACAATTCTCACCTTGGCACTTCGCACTGCGTCCGTATTCGCAATGTGCCTTAAACCATCCGAGTGGCCCTTCGAAGCGTTGATGCGAGTGACTCCCTCGACGTCTATTATACTTATACTGACTCTGAAGTTGTGCAATATCACTACGCAAGCTAGCAACTTCTCTACATAAGAAACGCAGGGTTTTATGTATAGTCAGGCGGTTTTCGGTATCTGCCCTGATTGGCTGCATCGTTACAGAATCTGCTATTACAGCATGTACTTGTGGTTCCTGCTGATTATACACGCCGTCTAGCCCTCTGAGTTTTGTTGGTCAATCAATGTTCATAGTTTCAAATAATTGCAATGGTGTTCTGAGTCTAATTGGTAGCTCAGCAGCAAAAATGGAGTTGACTACATCTCTAGATATATTCAACCTGGAAGCTTTTGTGCAAAGGCGTTCATAAAATTCAGACGGTAGTTGACGCCCCATTTTTTCTAAGCGTAATAATTTGCACATTTGCTCTGACCTTCCAGGCTGATACCTTTGTTAAATTTCAGCCATTAATAACTCAAAAGCATTGTACGGCTTTTCTTCTACAGTTCTGTCTCTGAAATTATCCAAGCCATTTCGGAAATTTTCAGGCAAATGCCATACATGCTGCAACAAATTTCTCCATAGGGTTCACAATATTATAAGCACTGAATATCATTTGGGCATCTCCTACCCAACTTGAATGTTTTTCTGATTTATACTGTGGTAGACTTAAAATTCTTGGACTGGCGCGGTCGCCAAATTTTGTTGAGGCCCCTAACCAATTCGAGTCTGTAAGCCCCGTAGATGCCAGATTGCTGGAAGTCCGAAAATTCACAGTTGAGTCTGATAGGCTTATATGATTATTTGCCTCACTTAAGTTCAAGTCCGCTCTGTCCTGCACTAGCTACTTGTGTCCTCAAATTTAATGTCGGTATCCATGAATATATGAGATAAAAATTAAATCGATACTTACTGTTAGGCAATCGGAAAGTGAAGTCAGATCACAACGTAATATATCTAGAGATGGAATACTTGAACAAGTATACAAAAGTTTTACCTGTTCCTGAGCTCCCTGTTCACTTTCTGTTTTATATTATTAGAACAAAAAGCTGATGGAGCAATATATAAGTTAATGAAATAATCGTTTAACAGAAATTGTAAAATACAGCAGACCAAAATTTTAAGCTACCAGACAAGGAGCAATATACCAAAACTGAAAATATCACAATTTAAAATGAAGTATTTAAACAAAGAATGTTCTGGAAAATAAAGGAACAAATTCTTTTCAAATAAAGTTCGTTCATTCAGCTATGGTGGTGAAATATATCAGTCAAAAGTATTTTACATTAGGCGTAGGTTTAGCATCGTCTACAGACAAAAAACCTTGCTATATATATGTATATATATATATATATATATATATATATATATATATATATATATATATATATATATATGTATATATATATATATGTATATATATATGTATATGTATATATATATATATAACTCTCTCTCTTATATATATATATATATATATATATATATATATATATATATATATATATATATATATATATATATATATATAAAATTATGGTGGTAACAAACATGACTCGGTTTTATAACTATTTTTATTTTGGCTCATGGGTAATTGTGTATGCGTTTGTTTTTGATTACTATTTTATTAATGGTTGGAGAGATAACCATCTGTGCGCACTGGCGGCTGTTACAATATTTCATTTATATTCATTCTTGGTATACGTTTGGTTATGAGTGTGACATCTAATCTGACTCGGTTCTAATTCTCTTTCTTGTATTGGCTGATTGGTAAGTGTATATTAGTTTGTGTCTGTGTGTGAGTTGTTGCATTTAAAGGCCTTTTTCGCTGTATTGCAAAGTGATATCTGAGATCTGCTCATAATTGCATTGATGGCTTAACCATCTCATCGCATTTTTGGCTGTTACGTGTACGAATGCTATTTGTCGGAGTGTAGTCGTTGCTTTCTTCACGTGGGGAGAGCGCAAGTGCAAATTGCGGTGTTAACGATTATATTATATGCAGATTTCTCTCACCATAGGTGCATCTGGTTTTCCTCTTCAGTATACTGTCAATTGGATTGAATATTTGTTGAGTCCGGTCGAGGGCACGCGCGGTCTTGCCTGAAAACCTGTTAATTTTTGAGGAATTATGTTATTCGTGTTCAGTCAATTAGAATATTATGTTATGAAACTTTTAACTATTTAGGCCAGGTGTTAGTTGTTTTTATGTATATAGGGCTTCGTATAAATATGATATTTTCTCTGATTTTACTTTAAATATTATTGAGAAATTGGTCAATTTGACTGAGTGCCCCGTTTCCAAATACCTGATTTTTCTCACGGTGCTAAGCATTTGTTAATCAATTGCTATTGTAAATTTTGCTGGATTCTGTCTATCAATTGCCTCGTCGTATGTCCAGTATATGGGGTACAGCATGTATATTATAAATTGTAGACTTGGAATGATCTTTATTATCCAAACTCATTATACTGTGTGTGCTGAATGTGATATTAACGTTAACACTGGGAAAATTCTCCTTAGTTATTATATTCAGCTGCCGTGCAAATATTAATGTTGATAGGTCGCCTGTTATAAGTAATTTTAGGAAAACCTGCGTAACGTATCCTCTCTAATTCGAATCCGCCGCGGTCTGATGTTGACATCAAGGAGAGATTCTCGGTAATTTTTCATTAGCAAAATTTTCCTCTGGTAGTCCAGTTCTTCCTCGACCTTGTGTTTAGGGAAGATCTTCCTGATGTTATTTGCAAGGTTGTTGACAAAGTTTCTTTGGCACATTGCTTTTGTAATAAATCTACTGCCTGTTGGAAGTAGATTATCTATGTAAGGCTATATTCAAATCCCCATTTACTTCTATGGCGAGTTTGTTGTCGAGTAAGGGAAAACTATTGTCTTTCTGTAACTCGAGAGTGAAATTGATGCCTTGATCCCCTCCATTCGCTTGTTTGAGGTTTTCAGATGGCTTTGCTGCTTCTGGGATTAACAACAATATATTGTCTACATACACATTGGACATTCATAAATTTTACGCTCGTTTTTTCAAGATGATACCTGCATACATTTGTCAGGAGGGGTACAATGCAGCTTTCCATAGCTGCAACATTGATCTGACTATAATATAACCCTATAAATGCAAATTTCACGTTTTTTGTAAATGCTAATATGAGGTCTTTTATGTCGTTATTGTCTTTTGGGGAAATCATAAAATTCAGTTTCAATAAGGTCACACAAGGTCGCCCTTGTCTTATACAGTGGCATGTTTGTAAATAAGAATTAGACGTCAAGCGAGGCCATTTTATTCTGGGGAATGTTCTTCCCCTTCAGCTCATCTACTATCTCGAAGTTGTCCTCAATAGTATTTATGTTTATGATGGTTCGTATTGGTTGAAGTATTTTTCATGGAAACGTAGTTGGTTTATTTTGCTTGGCGTTGATTATTCACATAAAGGACTGCATCGATGGAGATCCCGAGGCTGTCACGGCATTATGAGACTTTGATTTTCCGTACAATCTTGTGGTGTTGGTTCGGACGAATTTTTCCTATGGGATGTCCTCTATGAGTTTTGATCACATATCGGAATCAGCCATCGATGATGGGACTAATTTTTCCATCTTTTTTAGAATACAATTTATTCTTAATTCGATATTTGTTGAATCATCTTTCTGCTTGATGTCTTGTTTGACTTTAGATTGGTGTTTTGTAATAAAGTTCGTGGACTTTCTATAAGAGTCGGCTTCATGTATAACAACTCATGATCCTTTGTCGGGTGTGGCAAGTCGTATGGATTTGTCGGGTTGTAGTTTTCGGAGTTCGTCTGTGCGCTTTTTGTGATGATTTGGTTGCCTTTGAATTCCTTCTTGTATATTTCGAGTGCGCTAAATATCTCAGCTTTCAGTTTTTGTGGCGGTGTCTTTCGTTAAGTCATCGTAGAAATTTTCCTTTCCAATCTGAATGTCAACAATGTCGCTTTTACTTTGTTTTCACTTGATTATGCAGAATTTTGCTCCAAAGGATAGTAATTCTTTCTAGGGTTTTGACAAGATCAATTTTCAATAATTGTGAATGAATATGTCAGGTTTTGTAGGAAAATCGATTGTGTAGGAAATTTGTCCAGGTTCCTTGCAAACAAGATTTGAAGAACTTAATTATTTCTAGAAGTTTGGCACCCATACAATAGTTTGCAATATTACTTTTTAGTTTCTTACGAGTAAACGGCTGACCCCGCTATTTAATTATATTAATTATGTCCATTGCCTTCGAATATTACAAAAAATATTTCTAATTTGGAAGAAATAAATATTAGTATCAAAGTGTATTATTGTCATTTATATGGGGATTACGAAACCTTGCTTTACAATCTTTCATTTTTATACATTCTTGGTATACGTTTGATTAAGTGTGTAACAAATAATCTGACTCGGTTCCAATTATATTTCTTGTTTTGGCTGATTGGTAAGTGAGTATGCGTTTGTGTCTCTGTGTGTTTGCATTTTAAGGCTTTTTTCGCTGTATTGCAAACTGGTATCTGAGATCTGGTCATAATTGTATTGAAGGCTTAACCATCTCATCGCATTTTTGGCTGCTTCCTTTACGATTGGGATATTTCCGAACGTAGTCTTTAGTTTCACCATTTCGCGAAATTTTTTGTTTTCAACGTGGTAACAGCGCAAGTGCAAATTGCAAAGTTGAACGCTCATATTGTTTGGAAATTTCTGACACCGTATGTGCATGTGTTCTTTCCTCATCAGTTTGTTGCCAATCCGATTGAATTTTTGTTGAGTCTGCTCGAGGGCGTGTTCGGTCTTTCACCGCGCAATCCATTCATTACAACAGCAGTGTGCCAAAATCCTGAAAAAGAAACATAATCAGCAATCTAAGAAACAAAATCAGGAAGATCTGCTCTGAAAACATGATCGTGGATGAATTGGGATACCTGAGGAAAATTTTCCGTATGAACAACTACCCAGAGCGATTCAAAGATGTCAAAATAAGACCACGACAGATTCGTACTGGGAAGGATATCGTCAATTATGTTTTCCTAAACTTACAATTTAGAGGTGACCTACCAACTTTGATAATTGCACGGCGGGTGAATAGAATAATTAAGGAGAATTTTCCCAGTGTTAATGTTAATATCACATTTAGTACACAGAGAATCGTGAGTTTGGATTCCAAAGATCAATTGCCCATTCTCTTTAAATCATTCATAGTCTACAAATACTTATATATGTGCGGTAGCACGTATATCGGATGTAATAAGTAGCAATTGATAAGAAGAATCCAGCAATATATCCCGCATAAATTGATTAACATAAACTAGGCACCGTCATGAAAATCAGTTATTTCTGATCATATTTTGGAAACGGGCACCCCGAAAATTTGACTAAGTTCTCAATTCTACATAAAGCAAAATCAGAAATATTATGACACATGTTGCCCTCCATATAAAAAATAACCTAGCTTAAAAAGTCAAAAGTTTCATCAACCCGATATTCTAATCGACTGGTCTCGAAAAACAAAGTTCAACAACAATTTATTGGAATCCATGAAAGACCGAAAACGGCCTTGATGAGACTCAACAAACATTCAATCAGGTTGGCAAAAACCTGAAGAGGAAAAAAAATGCACATTGGATGACAGAAATTTGCAAATTATACTAGCGTTCAAGATTGTAATCCGCACTTGTGCTGCTACCCCGTGAAGAAATAGATTTGCGCAAAATTGTAAAACAAATGACTACACTCGGAAAAATGACACTCATACGCGTAACAACCAGCAATGCGATCAGATTGTTAACTCTCAAGCCATCAATACAAAAATGACCAGATTTCAGACAAAACTTTGCAATACAGGCACATACACAGATACATTTAAATACACACCTAACAATCAGTCAAAACATTAAAAAGAAGTAAAAACGAGGTGGAATTTTTGCCCCCAGCCCCACAAGATCAAATGAAAACGCAGAATGTATACAAATGAAAGATGAAATAGCGAGTTTAGTAATTTCGAAATAAATGGTCATTATCCGCTTTGTAATTAATGTTTTTTTACTCCTAATTAGAAATATTGTATGTTATATTCGAGGGCAATGTACATTTCATATATATATATATATATATATATATATATATATATATATATATATATATATATATATATATAAATGATAGCGAGGATGGTTATCAAAATGGTAAAAGCAGGTTAGCAGACAGTGATAAATAGCGGTCCCAATTTTTACCTGATGTCAGCAGTTGCAAGAATACCGTCAGTCAAAAGTAACATTAGCATTATAAATGATTTATAAGTCATTTAGGAAAAACGTTTGTTTGCTATTAAGGACCAACTGCAAATCAATTTTTATTTGTTTAAAGTACAAAAGCGGCTGATATCAATGACATTCTAGTTGATTTATATGTCTACGGATAATTATCTTCGTTTTAAACAGTATACTTTTAAGCTTAAAATAAAGATATAAAATGCTAAGAGCTCTTAATGTTGTCTTTATTTAAGTTATTAGGTCTTCTATAAAGTGTATGCTAGGCTGGAGACACAAACGTGTACATCTAAAATAAAGCAAACTTCGTTATTAATACCTAATGCATTGTTTCCAGTCCGCTTTACCAAGATGTAACATAACAGAATAAATCCATCGAATAGTGCTGTACAGAGATTCTGGCTGCCGTTTATTCCATACACTGGCTCCATTGTGTTAAGTAGATCGTGCAAATTAACTTCCTTTGTATGCTTTAAAAGTCTAAGCCTCTATAATGTACATGACTCAAAATTCTTCGTTGTCGTTAAATTTTCATGATACTGCATAATCCCATATAATTTGTCGCCAAATGCTATGATACCAACTTATTGTGACAATATAATATGTTTGCTTCTTTCAATGTATTTGCTTCAGATGGCACTAAGAGACTAATCCATCGCGAATTCGGAAATTATATGGGATCAACTTTACGCATTCAGTAATAGCAAATACATACACCGGATTTGCAAAACTTAGAAAAAGTTCAGTTCAGTTATATACGCTTTTCTTCGTCAGTATACTAAAGGTATTTCATAAGATAGCAGCAACAATATGTTCGTTTTGCATTTTTTGATAACTCTTTAAATATTACTTTGTAGGAGGTTTTGTAGCTAATGTAAGAGGTTCTGCGAGCTTATTATCCTCCTGCATAATATCTGTTAGCTGCTATTACGATCAGCGTTAATGATTAATACATGGCCCTATCCCGAAGAGTAATTTGAGAAGGCCAGATCATCAAGTCATTGTTATATTAAGAAAAATGTTATTAAGCAACCAAATCATCGCGTAAATGTAGTCACTCTAAGCACCACAAATAATTAGTCAACTGTTTCCTAGGTTTAGTGTGTTAATTCACATAAATCCACTGTTTTGTAGGGTTTGGCATAAATGATGGAGAAATAACTAAAATATAGATAAGAAGAGTCTTTCTTGAACTATTAGTAGTTGTGTAAAAATGCTTAAGGCATACAAAACAACTAAATCCTGGTTTTAAGCGTTAGGTCACATAAATCCACTGCATGTTACCAGCATATTGCGCGCGGATGTCTAATATTATTAAACAAAACCCTATTAATTACAATTAAATTTTCAGTTCAAGAAACCTTAATGAAAACTGCTTGAAACTGGCAGAGAAGGTTGCTAGTATCACAGTTAAGAGAAATATTGTTTAAAACCAGAATTAGATTACTTGACCTTAAAGAGAACTATATTTGTCAAACTTGAAATTCGTTGGGTTGTCACGCGGAGCCGCGTGTTACATACACCACTCCTGACAACAAAATGTATTACACAATGAAAGGGGCTAAACTTGCGATAGGTGTTATGGCTCTGCCATAACGAGTAAACACTGATGTCGGTTCTGTGGACACTGAATCTATATCTCGCGGCGGGTGTCGGAGTCAGTTGGCTCTGTTTCTGGTGAGAAGTTGGGCGTCAGCGTGCGGTCAGCAAAACTGTCTGAATGTGAAATAATTGTTTCTTCGCCGCATGATAGGTCAACATTATGGACAGGCAGGTCATTTGGATGCATGTCGGCCAGGGATATTCTGTGATTGGAGACAGATTCAGTAATACCATTTCTCTTTAAGGTCAAATAGTCTAAATCTAGTTTTACATAATATTTCTCTTAACTGTAAATTTAGCAACATTCTCTATTAGTTTCAAGCAGATTTTATTGAGTTTTCTTGAACTGCAAATGTAATTATATTTAATAGGGTTTGTTTAATAATAATAAACAACCGCGCGCAATACGCTGGTAACATGCAATGGTATTATGCGACTTAAAGCTTAAACCCAGGATTGACTTGTACTGTATGCCTTAATAATTTTTACACAACTACTAGTAGTTCAATAAAGACTCTCCTTATCTATATTTTAGTTATTTCTCCATCATTTATGCAAAACCTTACAGTTCAGTGGATTTATGTGATTTAACACATTAAACCTAGCAAACAGTTGACTAATTATTTGTGGTGCTTGTAGTGACTACTTTTACAGGATTTTGTGGTTTCTTAATAACATTTTTATTAATATAAAACTGAGTTGATTCTCTGGCCTTCTTAAATTACTCTTCGGGATAGGGCCATGTATTAATCATGAACGCTGATCGTAATAACAGCTACCAGATATTATGCATGAGGATAACAAGCTCGCAGAACCTCTTGCATTGGCTACAAAACCTCCTACAATGTAATATTTAAAGGGTTGTCAAAAAATGCAAAACGAACATATTTTTGCTGCCTACTTATGAAATACTTATAGTATACTGACGAAGAAAAGCGTATATAACCGAATTGAACTTTTTCCAAGGTTGGCAAATCCGGTGTATGTATTTGCTATCACTGCCTGCGTAAAGTTGATCCCATATGATTCCGGAATTCGCGAAAGACTAGTCTGTTAGTGACATCTGAAGCAAATACCATGAAAAAGCACACAGATTATATTGGCACAATAAGCTAGTAGCATAGCAGTTGGCGACAAATTATGTGGAATTATGCAGTATCATGAAAATTAAACGACGACGAAGAATTTTTAAGTCATGTACATTATAGAGGCTTAGAATTTTAAGGCATACAAAGGAAGGTAAGTTGCACGATCTACTTGACACAATGGAGCCAGTTTATTAAATAAACGGCAGCCAAAATCTTTGGACAGCACCATTCGATGGATTTATTATGTGATGTTACATCTTGGTAAAGCTGATTGAAGACAATGCATTGGGCATTAATAGCACAATTTGCTTGGTTTTAGATGTACACGTTTGTGTTTCCAGCCTAGCATACACTTAATAGAAGACGACATGCAGAGCACTTCGCATTTTAAATCTTTATTTTAAGCTTAAAAATATACTGTGTACAACGAAGATTATTATCCGTAGACAGATAAATCAACTAGAATGTCATAAATATCAGCCGCTTTTGTACTTTAAACAAATAAAAATTGATTTGCATTTGCTTCCTAATAGCAAAAAACGTTTTTCCTAAAGGACATACAAATCAGTTATAATACTAATGTTACTTGTGACTGACGGTATTCTTGCAACTGCTGACATCAGGTAAAAATCCGGACTGCTATTTATTAATGTCTGGAAACATGCTCTTCCATTTTAATAACCATCCTCACTATCATTTAATACTCAACAAATTGTTTTTATTAATCATAATAACTGAATATAAAGCAGTGCATATTTTTGTTTAATACATTGCATTTTCAAAATCATATTGCTAAATGATAGTATCATTCACTTATTAACTTTTTCGTTAGAGTTCAAATTTTTAAATGAATTTAATATTAAAACTGCACTGATTAATGTCTTTATTTAAAATAGGAGTGTACCAATTCGCTTATAAAATTGTGTTCGAACTTTCTTGATATTTTCTACTCAATAGGGTGTATCCGTTTTAAATTTTGTGAAAAAATTAGAAGCTCTTATAATCTTGTTCTCGATTTTCTGGACAAAAACCGCCTATAAATTAAAACAACGATACTTTTAATCAATGAAAGTTAAACTAAAGTCGTACATTGAAATTCCAAAAGAATTTTTTAATTATAATTTTAATTTTCTTCTAATTGATCCAATTAAGTACACTTCTTTAGAGAAACATTGTCGCTATTTAATGCTTTTGTCTGTTTGGAGCCAAAATTTCTTCGTATTTCTTTTAAATATATATTTATTTAATACAAAGAAATAACAGCAAGTAGTTTGTTTTTAATAATAATTTTATATGGTTCATTACACTTGTCTATTATATATTTCTTTATAATATTTTCTGTGGGACAAAAAATCTGCTGACTCTTTTTGGCAAAGTCTATAAAAGCTATCTTAACATTTATAATATTTACAAAGTTAGCACTTTCGAATTTTAAACCTTAATTATCACCACGTAATTCATTTTCCAACAAAATTATATTACAATATTTGTGGATTATTATTATTATGATTTAACATCAATTAATAATCTGCAGTTTAACCTAATTATAAGGCAAAGCGAATGCTTGATGCCTGTTATTTGTGTGGAATATAAATTAAAATTTTGCCGTTTTAGTATTATTTTGAGTTTTATCCGTTCATATAATTAGGTCGAATTATTTATACCTTTTGCTTTGTGTGAATTCAAACAATTGTTTCATTTCTTTTATTATCATTTCATAGCATCGTTCACAATAAAATATCATTACCTTTTTCATTTTAATATCAGAAACGATTTATGTTAAACTTACTACTATTTGGACCGAAACGTTTAAACAGCCTATCTGATGCTTAACGAAATGTGTCTATTATTAAAAATGGTATGCAATAAAATAAAATAAAATAAAGCGAAATAAATAAATAACCGTGGAATTATATATATATATATATATATATATATATATATATATATATATATATATATGAAACTTTTAAATATTAAGTTCAGGTGCTTGTTGTTTTATATAAAGGGCTTCATAAATAAATAAAGAACAATGGTTTAAATCGAATTTTGTGTTTCAATTCTTTGTCTATTTTGATCGACAACTTTCGCTCAAAAAACGACGTTGTTCTTAGAATTGCCGCTTAGAGGTCAAACTGTGGCCATATAATTTCTTTAGAGTACCTTATATTGAGATAGTACTGAGCAAAGTTTAATGAGACAACATTTTTGCCTTATATGCCATTGGACATTTAGCTAAGTTCTCTTAAATTTCATTTGTGGAACCAAATGTGGGTGCTTATCCGTGCAAAACTTTATTGTAAATTTAATTAACTATTACTACATGACATCTATCTACCTGATACATTTGCGAGTCTTTTGTTAAAGGGAATTTATTTTCATCGACAAAAAAAACTTAGTTTCATTTTTTATAAAATAACAAAGGCGGCCGCTGAGACGCCAATTCTGGATACTATATATATGCCGAGTGATAATTTTATTAAGAAAAATTAAATTCTGTTTTGTTTAGTTCTGTATACATTTGATTTCTGCATTAAATCATAAAATACACAGCATTTAGACCTTGGACTACTTGTCTTGGTTTTCAGTTGAGTGACTCAGTTTATCTGTTAAAGCATCTATAAACTAATCTAATGAACTACAGGTCTAAAGGTGGACATTTTGAGCGTCTAATGCAAGATCTACAAGTAATCTCAATGACTCTCCATAAATACATTCTGCTTTGGACGTTTCTGTATCTTTGTATCTTCGCAAGCATATGTCTAGGAAAATCATGTATCCAACTTGATCCTTCATAGCATTATCACGCATTATTTGGCTCCTTTTGCAGCCCCTCAAATATCCTATTAACATTGGGATTATATGCACATGAATGCCCCATGACATTCAATATAGGTCAAACATTCACTAGTTATAATTAACGTTACAAAATATCTTGACACCCAACCATGCATTGAAATATGTAAGTCTGACTAAGATCTCATGACTGTTTAAGCACTGCAGCTTAAATTGCTAATAACTCCTTCCCAGATATGTTATAACGCTTTTCAGGTCTTCGGAGTGTCTTCATTAGAATCATTTTCTTAACGACACCATTATCTCTTTGATGTAGCACTGCACCTATGACCACATCGGAAGCATGTGAGAGAAGCTAAAACTGTTTAGTCTAGTCCACATGTACTAATATATTGATTTGAATTAAAAAGTATCTGATCCTCTGGAAAATCTCTTTATTGTCTTTGCGAAGGAGAATAGGCCAGACCTCATTGATTGTGCTCAGTTTACGAAATAAATTTCGATTAAACTACCTTATACTTACAGCTAAACCAGGTATAAAACGAAGGTGGTAACTAATTATCTACAAGATTCTAAGCAGTTGGCGTACAGTTATATGTTCTGGCACATTTTTGATTGGTTTGATCTTATCGTCGGAAGTTTAATTCTTTCCTTAGAAATGGTTTCTCCAGCAAATGTGAATGTCTTGAAGCTAAAATTGCACTTCTCTGGATTAACCAAGTATCAAATTATATTTATGTTTCGATAATATGGCGTTCGATTGCTCGTAACGTTCGTCCTTAGATTGACCACAAATGATGACGTCATTTAAATTCAGCAAGCTAATGGTCAGTCTTAAAGAACTTCCACAGGCAGATGCTGGAATTTCTGACTTTTATTATTTAAAGAGCGGCATACATAAGAATTCATGCGATGCTCTTTAAGGAATTTGCGCTGCGGTTATTCTTTATTGGTAATCTTTTTGGAGATCTAACGTGGTGTAAAACTTATACCCTTCCCTATCTCTGATCAAGTTACTTTGATTCGGTTGTGTATATGAACCACATTTCGTTTCCGTATTAAATAGACTATATTTACTACAAAACGTTCAGTGTGGTGATACAAGTTTGGGAGCAAACGCGATTTGAGAGCAAAGTTGGACTCTGAATGCCTGCAAATTTCTTTTTCTATCAATAGCTTTAATTCTTCAAACTCCTGGTCTAGGTATCTAAAGCGAGGTAGAAATTACTTAAACCTTCCATCCGAGTAATGCTTTCATTAAAGTCAACAACCAGAATGTTCCAATTGAATAAGGGTTTCTGCCCCAAACGTCACTGAAAAAACGTTAGCACTCTTAATCATAATTGGAATTTCGTATGCAGCCTATATTGGATAATCAGATGTGGGACTACCAATCTGCGCTATATTGGATATAAAAATGCTGACGAATTTCATCCACTTTGACTAATTATCATTACTATTTTGAGGTGTTTTTCAATCTGAAATGTAGCATGTTTACATTCCGCACTACAGTGGTTATCTACTTTCGAAATACTTGCACTTAATTTGGAGGATTTAAGACCGCCTTGATTATGCATTCAAAGAGGACTAGCATGTGCTACATTCCCTACGGCTCCTGCTAACGGGTTTTCATTTAGTTTCCCGAAGAATTATGTTTGGCAATAAGACAAGTACTTCCTTTCAATCTATTGACCTAATACATTCCAAACTCGGCAACGGTGCACCAATCGCGTGGACTTTGATCACTCTCAAGTGATTTCTATACCCGGTGCATGTTCTTTGGACTTTGTCCTTTAAAAAATGTGCTATAGCTCTGTCAAAATTATGTAACTTGTTTCACCAAACACATAAACCCTTTGGAGGATACATGGGTCATTTTCTAAGGTCAAGATGCTTTCCTAAATTAGTCGGATTTGCCGATTTATACATGAGTCAGCTGTTACTGCATACACCTTAAGATTTTGATGACCATAAAACTAATTCAATCCTCTGAGCTCCTTTGACCATCTGACTCTAATGCTTCATATATATCTCGGGAGTTTCTTAATCATGTGTGAAATTCTGCGATAAAAACGCTGTTTACGTCTTCCTGAGAGATATCAAACCCAATGAAATTTGAAAATAATCTGTTGCAAAATTCAGACGAAAGTTGATTTCCCAACGTTTCCTCACGTATTAAGTAAGTCATATGTTCCGCCCTCTTGGGTCGATACCGCCTTTGAAGTTCCTCCAAAAGAAGCTTAAATAAATTACATGGTTCAGTTTGTATGATAAAGTTTTTAAATCTAGAAAACATTCTTTTTAACGAATCAAACATGACAATCAAGCTCGAGGAAAAAATTCTGTTTAGCCGGTAAGTACGTTTAGTTTATAAACACATATTATTCTCGAGAACCTAACCAGAATTATATTAATGCCCGCACCTAGGGCGACTTATATAGCGGTCCATAAGATAAAGATTATCGCAATGATTATATTTAGCATATCTTTCCGCAAATTTGATCCTGGCGCGGTCGCCTATTTTTGTATTACCTATTGGTCACTATCATTGAAGAGACACTGAGACACCCGTATTCGAGATTCTATAAAATCGGAATGTTTGTCTAATTTAGAAAAATTAAATTACTCAGCACCTTCTTTGAAGCTAAATTTCACAAATCCTACAATCAATAGCACGTTATTCCAACAAAAATTGCTGTTATCAATCTTTTTTAAATTTAAGATTTATTTAAACACATCTATTACTGCAAAGTGCGTATACATATCACCTCACTTGTTTTAAAAGATTTCGTTTCAGGAAGTGAAAACATGGAAAATCGAATATACGCAAATATTACTTGAAGTGAATTGGAGATCTTCCCGTTATAACATTTAAAATCATAATTTCTGGTCAGTTTAAAAACCTTTTTTTCAAAATATTGCTTAGCAAAAAATACTTTCAGAAAAAATAAGGTCATTTAAAACCATATAGTACGTGTACCATGCACCTAAAGATCCCAATAAATACAGAATACTAGAGTCACCAAAAACAAATCAAAATTTTCCACAATTAGCAAAATAATTCCAAATAAATTTACAATGTTTTTTTAAAAAAATCAATATTTATGAAACCAGCGGTAACTTCATATATCCAAAAATAAAATTTAATTTATATTTACATTGGTAGTTTCTTTATATCACATAAGGTATTTGGCCATATACAATTTGATTATTATTTCAAATTTGCTTAAAAAATGAACTCTTATTAATAATTTTGTCCAAACATCGGTTATGCTCAAACAGAGCATGTTATTAATTCAAGCTGTCAGAATTTCCTAAGTGGTAATAGGATGACTCCTTCCTGATATGGCAGCTCTGACGGTAAATGAACGGAATATGTTTCTTAAAACGCAAAACAACCTTCGAGTTCAACTGTTATATGGCACAGTGCAAGGACAGCCGAGAGCAAAAACATGCCGATGCTTCGAGGCTATTTCTCAAATGAATAAATAATTCTGAACGTTATTTGCCTTTTATGTTGCTTTTGCATATGCAAATGGTTCAGATAACTGACAATTCTCTCTGCTGTATAAAGTATTACTACTTCAGGTAAAGTCCTATTTTCCTACATTCCTCACAACATGTTTAACTGGAGTAACAGGTGTTCGGAAATTGTTGTAATTCTTAATTTGGGTGAACTTTAGCACAAATTTATATCCATCAGGTTGGTATCAGGTACCTACTCGGAATCCATAGTGTTAGTATCCGGTACTCATCGATTTCAAAAAGGTATCAGTTACTAACACAATAGCCATAGTGTTAGTATCCTTTACAGACTCGGTATATATATTATATAGTGTGCGTTAGCATTGAAGTCGCATTGTCGTTGACTTTAGATTACGTTAGCTTCACTATTACAGGTTTACACATTCGTCTAGGAGATTGTACCGTCCTATTATTCCACATTCTTCTGCCAAATATATAGTGGTTGAAGGGCGTAATACCGGCTCCTACTGATGAGTCGCCAGTAAGCACGAAACGAATGTGCATGAGATTATACTTTCCGTTCATGCTGCCTTTGGTTTATCCTTCTGGTCACAACTGAACTAATTTGTCACTAGGTTCGCAAAACCTAATACATACTTGCATATATATTAGTTCTTCGCAACAAACAGTATTTAACTGTAATATATTGAATTGAATGATGTCATGCTTACCGCGAAGTGTGATAACTGATATCGATGAAGGCCAGAGTGTATGGTTTAACTGGAGTAACAGGTGTTCGGAAATTGTTTTAATTCTCAATTTGGGTGAACTTTAGCATAAATTTATATCCATCAGGTTGGTATCATGTACCGACTCGGAAACCATAGTGTTAGTATCCGGTACTCATCGATTTCAAAAAAGGTATCAGTTACTAACACAATAGCCATAGTGTTAGTATCCTTTACAGACTCGGTATATATATTATATAGTGTGAGTTAGCATTGATGTCGTATTGTCGTTGACTTCAGATTATGTTAGCTTCACTATTACAGGTTTACACATTCGTCTAGGAGATTGTACCGTCCCATTATTCCACATTCTTCTACCAAATATATAGTGGTTAAAGGGCGTAATACCGGCTCCTACTGATGAGTCGCCAGTAAGCACGAAACGAATGTGCATGAGATTATACTTTCCGTTCATGCTGCCTTTGGTTTATCCTTCTGGTCACAACTGAACTAATTTGTTACTAGGTTCGTAAAAACGTAATACATACTTGCCTATTTGAAATCTGTTAGGGCCTGAAGTTATAACTAGCCACCCCGATGAGCTATTATGTAACAGACACCTTGTGAATGCTATATTGATTTGATATACTAGGTTCGCAACACCTAATACATACTTGTATATATATTAGTTCTCCGCAACAAACAGTATTTAACTGCTCTACCGTTCGTTGCCACCGATCAATTTCATTTTGGTAGCTAATGCAGGCATTTTGCATCCAGTCATTTTGCATCCAGTCATTTTGCATCCTAACTAAAACTATTATTCAAGAAACAAAAATGGCATAGCATGGGGAAATCAGATGAATTTCTTTCACTATAAAAATTTTTTACGTCAGACGATTGGCTAATCAAGTCAACATTTTACATATACTAACATTAAAGCCTTAAATGCGTATGTAGTACTCTTTTTCATAAACGGAAGATATTTCCTCTAACCCGCAAATAAGAGGAATGAAAACTATAAAAACGCTTGTAGACAATGAACAGAAATACATGCCATTTTTTGCAGGCTACCTTTGTTGATTCTGTAAACAGTCATTATATATAGAGAGAGAGTATATATATATATATAAAAGTGTATACATTGCCTATTTAAGTAGAAAAAACTGTAATTAGTGTGATGTGTGTTGTTAGATTTCTGAAGATGGCACTAGAAATGAAATGCCGAAACGTTAAACAGCTAAGGTTAAATCGAACTTCAATTTCAGTAAATAGTGCGAATGGCGCGGTAGCCTTCGGAGTGTGGACACCACGCAGCTGAATTCAGCGCGTACTTAGAAATGCGGATCAATCGGATCATCACGGAACTGAGAGTGCTAATCTACCACCCACGAAGGGAAATCGGGGATGTGTTAGATATGATGATCACATAGCGCAACAAAGAACATCAACTGTATAATGTAGCAAAGTCTTTTTACTTACTAGAGGATTTTCAGTCTAATCGTACACTCGGCAGTAAGATCAAGAATTGCCGCCTGCGGGATTTCAAGCCGAAAGCCTTAGATTCACATTTATGTAATTTATACAATGAAACCATTGAAGCCACGCATTGCATGCAACGTTTCGGTTTGCATATAGATGTTTTCTCCAGTTTTCTCTCCACATGATTCTTCATAAATGTCGCTTTTGACATTTTTTTCACATTAGTCAACCAAGAAGTGCAATTGCAGGACATATACCGTGCTACCCGGAAATGTGATATTGAATTTAAGTTTCATAACAAGATTTCTTATAAGCATTTGACTGGTGTGAGTCAAATGTTGCATGAGATTATTGTTTAGGTATTGTGAACCTGGTAAATAATTGGTAAAAAAGGAACCAGAACGACATGTCAGATTCAGCGTTAACCAAAAGTACGATTCGATGTGCACATGGCTGTCGTACTACTTTGTGATGCCTTAGCAGAGGCCCGTCTTATGCCCAAACGTCACAGTATATTTTGGTAATAAAAGTTGGATTGTTGGGCTGCGCTATTTTTAATACGTTTGTGCATTAAAGCGATAGCAAATTAAACTTCATATATAGACTTTAGCGATACGACTTGAAGACCAACTCACTTTAGGCAATATTTGACGAATTTACAACCAGCACAAATGCCACGATTGTGGAGATAGGCCTAATCTTACAAAAAATTGACAATAACTATCATATATCTTATCTTAGATGAACTGCTCTGTTATTAGGTAATACATACCTATTACTTAAGTCTATATTGAAATACTCGCGAAAACCCGAATTATAACGATTGCATAATATAGAAGACGTAACTCAGCAAAAAATGTTCACCTTCTTGGACATAATTTAGTAATTGTTACAAATTTTGCAACAGTGTATTGAATGCAAATTCACTTGGTTGACATCTATATTACTTATTTGTCGTAATTGATAAGCCGAAAATTGCATGCAAAATTAAATTATATATATATATATTCAAAGGAAAGAAACTAAATTCAATATTTTTTCTTATATATATATATATATATATATATATATATATAAAATATATATATATATACCCTTTATTTATTTATATTATATTTAATTGATAAATTAATTTGTCAGTATCAATAAGGATTTTAAAAGATACTAATTACAATTCAGCATGTTCTTATCGAGCGCTTATCATGTGCTTTCCACAATTTCCGCAATATGAAATCGATCCACGACACATTTGATTCAGTCTTACAATTGATCCGCTGCATCTGCCAAGCCGTGCAATACATGTTATTTTCATTGACACACTAAAGTATATGTCCTTCATCAGACTTTCCTTCAGATAAAGCCTATTTGACATTGCTTTCGAAATAAAGTTCCAACTAGCAATTTCAAATCTGTCGTTATAGGACAGACCATGCAACCTAGGTAGTAGGATTTTATCATATCTATTTTGTCAGAATGTAATAAATATTCATACGATAGCAAAACCGATTAATCAGGTTGACCGTGTTCATAATGACCAACATCCTTATTTCCATATGAGCCCCACCTAAAGGAAAATAGACTAACCAAGTTACATTAGTTAGTATATAACTGAAAATTGTGTGCAGTGTAGTGTGCGGCAGAATGGCTCAGTGGTTAGAGCACCAGATTCCGAAGCAGACGTGCCCAGGTTCGTATCCTGTCCGCGGCAAATTCTGGCCAGTAATTGATGAGTTCCCAATAAGGACGAAACCGGTCTACTGGATGAATTGCCTTTTCTACACTATACTATTCTTAGTTTATACTGACATATGTAAGTAATTAATGGGTCAGGTGTTTATATCAAGACCGCAACCTTAAATATAATAATCCTTATTAGTGGTGAAATTTAACCAAAATCAAAAATTCATATTGTTGAAATCTCGTACAGGCTTGGTGCACATGATATATAGTGAATTGGTTTTGTAGTCACAATGCTAAAGACAATATGAAGCGGAATCAACATGAAAAATAAATGCGCATAAGCATAGAAGAATTCAAATCTCATTTGCATTACATTTCCTGAGTAGATATATGATGGGTTTACAGTGTATTACCCGATCCTACCAGTAAACCAAAAGTTTGTGCAAAATGTAAGTGCTGATGAGACTCAAACTTTTGTTTATGCTGACTTTGGAATATCCTTCTGGTTATATTGGAAATAACTTGTTACTGAATACGCCACAGCATTCATATGAATGCTTGAGAACCAGTTTTGTATATATATATATATATATATATATATATATATATATATATATATAAAGAGATGTTCATTTTTAGATACTTGAGAAGAAAATGAGAAAGAAGCGGTTCTTGTATCTGATAGAATTTCTTTTTATTTTGCACATGGAAAAGGTATTATGAATTATATTTATATCTTTTTGCATTAATTTTACGAATATTTTGGTGTTAATTACGTTTTGAGATTTGAGTGCAAGGGGTTGTAAATAAGTGGGGGAGTTTGGATATATCTCTTTCTTTGACTAAGCAATGCTTGAAATGTTCATACTTCTACAAAGGGATGGAATATGATTTCCGACTCGCTTTTTTAATGTAGCATGCTCGAATATTTCCTCCAGTATTTTGACATTTTTTCACATGGTGTTGTGCCATCCTGGTAAAAAATGTTGGACGAAAATATTTTAGATTTAATCTATCGTGTAGTTTTGTGGTTTTAGGTATGTTTTTAAAAATTATAATCATTTAGTTTCCATAGTTGATTCTACTTTAATTCTTCGATATCGAGTAGAACGGAGGTTGTTGAGATCCAATAGATATTTGTATTTTGTTGAATACAAGAACGTTATTGCTAGTGGGGATGAAAGGTGGCCATTTTACTGCAGAATCCTGTTGGTGAAACTTTGTCATATAACTTTTGGTTTTTTTGTTTGATGTGGATGGCTCTCTATAGAAGATAATATTTCTGATGTTTATAATATAATTAAGAAAATTATTCAATATGACGCTAGCCTAGTTTCAAGAGTGTGCTAGAGATTTATAAACTTCCTGACCATATTAATACTTTTGTCAATCAATTGCTTTTTGGTTTGTCAAATATATGAGCTAATGCAGATACGTGCAAAGTTTTGCTGTATTAAATGTATTGATCGTAACGAAATCTATTTATTCATAACATTTTCCAAATTTAAATAATCTTAGTACTCTCAGAAAGTAGCAGAAGATTGTACATAGTCAGCAGATCAAAGCCAAAGTCTGCGTTGGCTATAAGATATATCAGGTAGCAGAAAATTATCCAATAAACAGGTTCAAACAATGCTATCAGTGGCACATATGCACATGGCATTACTAATAAACACGCTACAAATCATATAAATAAATTTTTCATAGTGATCCTATTTTATAGTATAATCCATTTTGTCACACACCTATTAACATAACATCCTCCAATTAAAGTCCTAATATAAGGTTGAGGTTGATTGAAATATGCAGATAAAGAAATCAAGAAATTAATGGTATTTCACAGAATGTACCAAATATACTTTTCGACCAATATAAATTTTCTTTTGTAGGAAAGATATATATATATATCAGTTGAGGTTTTATGGCAGAATTTTGCTGTCGGTATAAATTAAACAGTGCAAAAAGTAGCAAAGGCAATTGATAATGTGGAACGGTTTCATCCTAATTTGAAATTCGTCATGAACTTGCCTGGATTTTCTACAAGCGGGACTCGAACATGGTTACATTTGATTGAAATTCTAGCACTCATACACTGCGCGACCACTGCTGCATACTACACAAATTTCAGAGACATACAGTCATGAAAGTGCGGTTAGCCTTTCTTTTAGATTGTCCATATTTGGCGTCTCTTAAGCCTTGAAGTTCTCACTGAAGAGCACCGATCTGTTATTATAGAACAGACACCATGACACTTGGAGAAGGTAAACTGAATTGAAGTGAAATGGCAGGATCTTACGTATGTATGTGTTTTTAGTAAAGAAACCAAATATTGTACTAGGTAGTACAGACAATTCATCAAACAGAACGGTTTCATCCTTTTCCGGAGTTCATAAATACTTTCAAAATTTTGCTAATATATATATATATATATATATATATTTGTTGTTGGTGATTTGAAGCCGTTTTGAGCATCCAGCCTGAACCGAATTGTGTTAAGAACGGCATGCGTAAATTTGTAGTCTTTATTCTTGAAAGAAATCTTGTAACTAACTTATGGAATAAATAATTATATAATAAATTTGGACAGTGGGCAATGCTTACCATGAAAATGCTACTTCTGCAGGCTTAAAAAGTCTTAATATAATTTGGTATTGTGGAGGGTTGATTTTTATTTTTATTTATATCTCACTAAAAAGTGCAAAGTTCAGAAATATTTTAGAAATACAGGACAGTTATAGACTGACTGAAGGATTATATTTGCTGTAAAAGAATTCAGCCACATTACGGAAATAATTTAGTAAACCAACCTTTATACGTATTTTGCGTTTTAAACTATTGAGATAACTGCAAACTGAGCTTTGCAATATGACGAAAAATATTTTTCCGTGTGTCAAGGTTTTTTGTTTCCTAAAAGACATGTTATGTCAGTGGAGCTACGGAGACTGGCGCTCAAACTGTTATTTAAAATAAACGCATATGTTCAGATCAGTTTATAAGAAAGAGGTGTTTTGTGTGAGCATAATAGAATCAAAATAAAATCATTGCAGTGCGACAAATTTTCGAAATTAAATAAAGCGCATTAAATGTGCAAATTAATCCGCATAAATAGGAATAATATTATAAAGACGAAGAAGAAGATGCGATATAGGCAACGGAATTTTATAAATAAATATATTATAAAGCAAACGCAGGAATCGACAGCATAATACGCAGCTTTATGACGTGAATGGAAAAGTATACATTTTAGGCAGTGCAAAATGTAGAGAAATTCAGAATAAAACAATTGAGAATAGTGCATGGTTGAATAAAAGAAACACTTTCAGGTGTCATGCATTATTCAAAATTTATAAATGACACAAAAAAAACAATTTGAGACACAAACGACGCCAGGTCGACAATTATGAACTTGATAATACATACGCAAGGAAACTCGTAAGCATGCAAGATTAAAATGTCAGTAAGCGAGCATTTTAGCAGAATTCACACAAACCACAGTGGTAGACAGAGAAGGCACAAAAAATATGTTTTAAACAATTACTACTGTTAGTATTACAAAAATAGCTAAAACTACTAAGTATACACAATATTTATATAAAGACGTCAAAATGATTTTAAATACAATAAATAACGATAAATAAAATTCGAATCGTAAATAAAACTTAAAGAAGTATTGGACATATTTCTTTAGATCGATTTGGGATTTTAAGTTATTCAAAAGCAATTTATACCATATAATTTTCTGTTCGTTATCTAAACTTTATTGATTCTGGTACATTTATTAATTTCAGGCGTTGCTTTTGAAGCCAATTGCTTTGAATCCTTTCATTGTGGCCGATAAATGTGTTAGTGAAGCCAAGGTTTCAGTGATTTGTACCATATTTCAGAAATCAAGTTGTTTACTTTAAATTGATTATAATGGATCTATATAGCCAGTCACACGACATAGTGAAACTAATGTAAATAATTCGTAATGAGGTGTTTCGATCTTCCGTGTTGAACATTAGTGTTCGACGGCAAATAAAATACCGAGGTCGAAACGCAACAGTACGTGGAACTCATAGTAGTTTAACGATTATTTAAATCAAATTTCCGATCTTGATATAAACAATAGACCCATTAAATAGATATGTTTCTCAGTATAAACCAAGTATTGTATAATGTAGAAAAGACTATTCATCCAGTAGACTGGTTTCGTCCCTATTAGGAACTATTCACAAACTGTCCTGAATTTGCCGGAGACAGGGCTAGAACCTGAGCACGTCTGCTTCTAGACAGTACATGAGAAGCTCCCAGTTAAGAAGCAATAGGTTTATCGGATGAACCGCTCTTTCTACCGTATAAAAAGCAGTTTATCTAGAAAAATGCATGTATTCAATGACCCTGGTGTTTGTATCAAAATGCAACCTTGATATAAATATTTTTTTTTATCGCACATACAAACAATGTTAGTTTAATTATAGTAGTTTTACGATGTTTGCTCACAGACTTATTAAAGAATGGAAATATTATTAGGGAAAAGCCGAAATATATTCTGTCTAATGTCTAGCATGCTCTTATTTATGAACACGTATAAAAGTAAAATTAACACGATACAGAACATTTACAGTAATGTAAAATCTGATCAATCACACTGCAAAAATAGAGAAATTTCTAGTTATTCGTCTAAGTAAATCACAACGAAATATTAAGCAAAGACGCCAATGTGCAAACTTCGTGTAAAAATTTAAATTATAAGCCAACTTTTCCTATTTTTAATTATATTATAACTATTTCTTGTTATCGTATCATATAAACTACTGAATAATCATTTTGCATAATTATTTTCTAAAATTATTAAAACTGAAATTAGATTTTTTTAAATCTTGGCAAATGCGTATACGTGAAATTAATGCACTAATTTTTATTAAAGCAGACACAAATCACATATTCTCAGTTTAGTTCATATTTAAGCATGATTAGTGTACATTATAACTATTTAAATCACTAAACATGCTGCAAATGAAAAGTTTTCTTGCTCACCTTTGTTGGAATTTCTGGTGCCAGTAGTTGGCTTAGAAACCAAGTTGTCTTTCGTCATCTATAAATGGTTCGAAGTGGCATAAAATTATTCAAAAAAAATAAATTTGTTGGAATTAGTAATAGTTTCAAAACAAAACCCACAAGAAAACAATTTATTAAATAAGTGCATCAAACAAGGAAACAGTAAAATAAGGTTATAAACAAATTTAAATGTTGCTTTACAATACTTTACTAAAATATTTTAAATAAAAAATAGTTATTTACATCTTTGGTTGATACGATGTAGCGTTTTGAGTCACTTTTACTTTACCATTCAAGGCTCTATTGCATTACTCATAAACCACGTTTTACTTTTTATTTCTTATTGTTAAAATTATTATTATGATGACAATTATGACTCTAGTGATGATTTTTATTATTCGGTACTTAAATTTAACTGATAAATCAAGTTAAATTCTACACCACAACAACAGTTCATTCAAACCACACGAAACCATTCTACCAAAATCACATGAACTTCCTTGTACTTACTACTCCCACAAAATCTTAAAAGTGGTAGTTTTATGTTCTAAAAAGGCAAAGGAGAATGAAACAACGTACATAAACCTTGAGGTACTAAGTCTGAATGACAATGTTGTAAAAAAGAGTAAAGTTTAATACAGATATGAGAGTAGATACTACATGAATCCAATTCAAAGAAGTAGCATAGCAATCAAGCGAAGAATATAATTTTTCAAATAACGGAAACACAAGAAAGTTATTAGCATTAATTCGTCAGTTTAATCTAAAATAATGTGGTTACGACACTCGGTAAAAATAATTAGCGGTAAAATATGCCTTTTTCAGTGAAACCAATTCGACAGCAGAAAGTTTGACTAAAAACGTGTGGTTTATTAATTAAATCCGTCAAGCAGGCAAGAATTTTATATACATATGATTATTTGAGGAATAAATTCATGTATAGGATAAATATTGGAGGAAAATGTTAAATGTACGTGTACCTTAATTCACCTCCCATTCTAGGAGCATTAAGTCAGTTACATAAAAATATTCCACTAAACTAATATCCCAATAGGACGGCATCATCCAGGAATTAAATTGAACAGTGGACAATATAAATATTTTATGTTCAAAAGTCGAGGCATTCCGTGATATATATGAAAAAATATCTGCAATATATATATATATATATATATATATATATATATTCTAATTAGGAAGAAAAACATTAATAACAAGGTGGATAATGGCCATTTATTTAGAGACTACTAAACTTCATTTTACAGTCTTTCAATTATATACATCCTGGGTTTTCATTTGATTATGTGCATTCAACACTGAAATTCGCACCTGCCCTGTCACCAAGTGGACAAAACAAAATTACGGAAGAAGGGGCAACGAAAGATTACACTCGAGAAATTGACATTCGTATGCGTAACATCCGAAAATGCGAACAGTTGATTAACTTTCAATCCATCAATACAGGAATGACCAAATCCCAGACATCACTTGGCAATACATCGAGAAAGGCATTTAAATGCAACAAATAGAATTAAAACCGAGTCAGATTTGTTGGCATTCACATAATCAAATGAAAAACCAGGATTTATATAAATAAAAGATTATAGAGTATAGTTTAGTAGACTCGAAATAAATGGTCATTATCCACTTTGTTATTAATGTTTTTTCTTCCTAATAAAAAATATAGTGTCTAATATTCGAGGGAATATATATATTTTTATATATGCATTTCTATCGATTGTATAATCCAGAAATTGCATTGTATAACAAATAAAATTCATTAAATAGACAAAGATCTATTTTACTTAGAGCAACTCCATAACAATAGCTAGAAATGGCGTGTATGCTTTGAACAAGCGTATATTTGCATCGGAGTCATGCAACACGCTAACTACACAACGGGATTTACGCCTTGTTTCCAGTTAAAGCTTGATATCAGCAGATTTATGTGAGCTGACTGGAAATTGAAGTTAAAAGTAATGTTAACGGTTCTGCACTTGAAGAAAAATCATGTCAAAAATATCTAGTATGAAACTGAAAGTCACACAAAATGCAAAAATTCCATATCTCTTAGAAATGCCAGCCTAGTAATTACAGATTTTGCACTGTTCATCGCATGGCCCAGATTATTGTTACAAGGGCTACCCGTGAGTCTAACAACGTATAAACGACTCAATTTCGGAAAGTGTGGAACCTCAGAGAACTAACATGACTGAGTCAAGTATGCTTAGAGGACTATGTAAAGCAACAGAGCAATGTTGATTGAAATGACAATACACAAAAATAAATTCTTTAATCATTTTCATAAAACAGGCGAAATCTATGAATAAAAACATTAATATTCTTTGTAATATATTTTCTCCAAACAATGTAATAAATCGCCCAGTGTGTTCTAAGTCATCATTGCAGAATGTGCGAAGCTAGTTTTTACCACTAATTACCAGTTTAGTAGAAATGTCCAATACAAGTCTATTCTAAATAACAAAATTATAACAGTTGGTCATCGAAATCAAAATTGAGAGCCGTAAGTATGAGAGCAGACAAAATAATCAAAACGTAAAGACATAAATTAAGTGAAATACTGTCACAACGGTTTCTAATATTAATATTGATAAATTTCCATACTGGCAATTTATAGAAAATACAACGTCCATGACTTTTCTGACATAAATCTACCTTTCTTTTTTGTTAATTATCCTATGGCATTTACAATTTGAATTTAAATAATATTAGTATCCGAGGCGAAAATTTGTCTGAGTAACATATAAAAACGGAATCACAGATTATATCATAATATTCAAAATGTTGTATTCAAAATGAAGGTAAAAATTAGGACCTTAACAAAGTCTGAACGGTGCTTATTAAAACTGAAAACATTTACGCAGACAGTAGACAGGATACATCGAAGTTGACTGCCTTTTTCTTTTAAAAGGACAAAAATCCAAATTTACTTGTTATATTATATACATTCTCGTAGTTACATAATTTGAACTATCGTAGGAATATAGAATCTATTTATTACTCACTCGACCGCCTTTTCCCTCATTTTGTAATTTAGGAGCTTTCTTTGCACCTGGTATCACGACATTTCGCATTCCATGCAGAGTGTACCAATGCGGGTGACCATCAAGACACTCTTTATCTATAAGAGAATAATAAAAATGTGCAAAGCAGTTTTAAAATGCATTACACCTTTATATAAAGCGTTATCTGGACAGTCAATTAGTAAATTTCCTATAAAAAAGCATGGAAGCTTATTTATT
Source organism: Eudiplozoon nipponicum (assembly GCA_029291075.1). NCBI lineage: Eukaryota > Metazoa > Platyhelminthes > Monogenea > Mazocraeidea > Diplozoidae > Eudiplozoon > Eudiplozoon nipponicum. The sequence continues at coordinate 115,150 of JAQBSW010001010.1, read as the reverse complement.
TTCACTGATGTTAACATCTGGCCCATTAGGTATATACATTTGTCATTATAAAGCAAGTATTGTATAGTAAAGAAAAAGAAATTAATTATGGGGACTTTTCGAGTAGTGTACAGAGTTTTTCCGCGAAGAGGGCTCGCATTTGGGTACATATGATTCGGCGTTTGAGACTTTAACCATTGTGCGGCAGGGTGGCTCAGTGGTTAGAGCACAATTCTCAAGTTGTCGACCAGACAGTTAATTACTCGAATGAGAGAACATTGCAACTTAACGCCTGTTTTAAATCAAATGGTGAATACACGTATGCAATTGCACAACACATCGTTGAAACCTCACATGTATGTTCTCCAGACGTAGCATTTAAGTTAATTTCTAAATGTAATAAAATAAAGGAGTTAGCCACATACGAAGCTTTGTGGATAAGCAAACTGCTGCTGGATTTATAAAAGATGACGCCTGTTCGAGCAGTGAGATTGAACTGGGGGTGATACACGCAATTTATTAATTACTGTCTTATTTCACACTCGCTCCAGGTTTCATTTTCTATTTTGTTTGGCCTTTCGATTTATATATAAAGAGATGTTCATTTGGAGATACTTGAGAAGAATATGAGAACATAACGTTCGTTGTATCTGACAAAGTTTAGTATTCTCGTTTCTTTTTGCACATGGAAATGGTACTATGAATTACTTATTTCGTAAAGAAAATGGCTTTAAACATATAATAAATCTTTCAGGTGTACTTTACAGCACCACGTAAAATGTTCTAGACAGTTGGAATAACATTCTGTAAATGTTATCATTTAGTAAAGCCATTTCCTTACGGTCTTAAATGAAATAAATTGTTAAGATTCTATTTGTCTATTTGAGATTTTACATTACTGACACTGGGCAAATGCTATGGTTACAATACACATAATGTATGATTGTGTGTATGATGACGTCTATTGTTTGTAAGCTTAGGTAGAATGCAAACTGTGAAATTGGTCTTTAGTCTTTGATTCTGTTCATGTTCCATGTTGTGAATTGCACAGGATTGTTCACAGGTCCTCACTTAAATGGGAATTTGTCTGTACCAATTTTGGGTACCTACTTCTTTTCGTTTTACCAAATTTTTTATAGCTTATATGGAATTGATTTTACTAATAATGTAATAGTACTAATTATCCATCATCCAGAATCAATGGGGCACCCTGAATTGCGTCATTTCACATGGTATGAATAAAATAATAATTTTGAGGTGTCGAAAAGGCAAATGATCATTCAATCTCTGTAAATTAGCATAGATGAAATCATGCGTGTATGTGATTACAATTGAATGAATATCTCGTATTTATATATAAACACAAAAAAAGCATTTCTTTCTAGTAAAGCCTCAGTAGCAATTATGGCTTTAACCAGTCGTTATTATAGATGAGGAAGTTCCAAAGAAATTTCACACTTAGCTGTTTTACATTCCTTTATCTTGAATGATGATCTCGAAAATGAATGCAAAATTACTCCGATGGAAAGTGAAATTGCGATCTATTGGCTATTTTTTACATAAAGATCAGGTAATTTTGCAATACCAACTATCTCACAAATTTATTTGTTTTTAAATATATGCTTAGTTAATTTTTTTCCAAACTAACTTGTTCTTATGCAGCTTTTTTTTAAAATTGATTATCTTTTATGGCAATAGTGATGAAAACCAAATTGAGTGCTTGTACATAACGAATATCTAAGTAGACTTACGTGTTTAAAATATAGTGCATATAACATAATATGCATAATAAATGGAACAGCTATTTTTTCTGTTGTGTATGCTGTTGCTCTTATTAAGCACTTCAGACCTACATATTTTGAAGTAAATACTACTCTTTCGTATAGAATTGTGAGTATAGAATATTAAATATTTTATGTTATTTCTATAGTGAATAATTAAACAATAATTGATTGCGCGGGTGGTTGTAACAATTTTTTATATAAAGTTTGCGAGCTTGAAGTAAACACCAACTCCATTGTATTTAACCAGTCTATGGACAACAAAGCAAAACTAACGTCAGTCGCACGCACTGACGCGTTTCGACCTTCCATGATCGTCATCAGAGTACGACGGCAAACTGACTATCGAGGATCAAACCGCATTGAATATATATGGAAATCAAATTGAGATATGCCGCTCTCACCTCTACTAGTCTTGAATACATCGTACGTGACTGGAAATGTCGGCTGCACAATTTCCATGCAGTCACGAACATTAATTTTGAATTCCATATATATGAAATTCGGTTTGATCCTCGATGGTCAGTTTGCCGTCGTACTCTGAGGATGATCATGGAAGGTCGAAACGCGTCAGTGCGTGCGACTGGCGGTATTGTTGCTTTGTGAACCGACGACTGGTTAAATACAATGGGGTTGGTGCTTACTTCAAGCTCGCAAACTTAATATAGAGAATTTTTACAACCACACGCGCAATCACTTATTGCTAAATTGTATTGCCTATATATGTATATGTGGCGAAAGCTGCAAACATTTAATGTCCGTGACTGCATAGAAATTGTGCAGCCGACATTTCCAGTCAAGTTCCATGTATGCGAGACTGCTAGAGGTGAGAGCCGCATATCTAACTTTGATTTCCATATATATTCAATGCGGTTTGATCCTCGATAGTCAGTTTGCCGTCGTACTCTGATGACGATCATGGAAGGTCGAAACGCGCCAGAGCGTTGATCATAAAAATTTCAACACAAACGAACATAATGGAGTTAGATATTTTTTAATGGTTGCGTAGTGCCGGCGTCACATCTTGATGCTCCACGATTTGCGTTCGCGGGTTGTTGCATTTTATTATCAGTTTTGCAAAGATCCGATTGAATCACGTTTCCAAGTACCCTTCTATACTTCGAAGATTAAATCGCGTCTTATTTTCCGTGGTTAGTATGAACAGTTTTGAAGCCTTTGGAAGAATGGACTGAATCCTCCCCCGTCCCACACGAAGACGAATTTGATGCGTACATGGAAATGGGGATCATTCGTATGTTTGAGAAACTGATAAGGCAAAGCGACAATCCGCAAATGCAAGTCGCGGAGAATCAGCACTATGACTTTCTTATTAAACATATTAAAAACGTGTATTTTTATTAGATGCAAACTCTGTTCATATAATGAACATTCTCCCTTAGTTTAATTATAGTTTATCTTGTTTGTGATGAGAAGTCGACTGAACAAGATATTATAAATTGAGTTTAAACGTCATTTGAATCAAGAACATGTGCACGTGGAGTATAGCTGTTACGCAAGCGAAACCTGGAACCAGGTTATTATGAAAATTTCGGTCGCGAAAATGTTTTATTTAAAACGATATCAAAGCTTCTATTTTATTTTTCGACCAAATTATAAACCATATTATTCACAGGCAGAAGATAAAATAAATCGGTCATCAAAATTTCGGCATAACTAAAAATGTTGATATAACATACAATGGCGCAAAATTCCTGTCCATTAATCAACCATAAATTAACCATACTGCAGTAAATTGTCCGTTAATAGATAACTAGGTTATACTATAATGAGATTATTTGTCGGCTGAAGGAGATACTTGAAAATGTGTGCAAATATTATTTGAGCCGAGAAAATGTGGATACTGACTATGTAGCAACCTTAAGTGTCATATACGTAAGAGGTAATTTTGATACATCTGCTTTTGTAATATATATTTTTAATTATATTATAGTTTTATTTGATTATTCATGTACGAGATTTTAAGCTGATTATTGGAATCCTGATTGATCATCTAAATGTTGAGACATATATTCTCCTTAGTTCCAAAGCCATTTTTCAATTCTGGCACAATAAGTTGAAAAAAATTATAAAGCAGAGAAATATTGTTTTCTCTTTATCAAGCTCATGTGTCTCTAATGTTCTTGGTAAACTAAAAAAACTAAACCAAATCTGCATTAAAATATCTAAGTTTTAAGTTATACAAGGCTTTACAACATAATAACTACAATAGTTAAAAAGAAGAATTGTGAAAACAAAAAATCAAATATTCCTAAAATTTAAACAGGTAACATAAATTTCAATGTATTTTAAAAAGGAAAATAGTGTTCTTCTTACTAACCAGCCAGATTTATGACAGCTTGTCCCATAAAGTCATTGGTTTTGAGACGATCAAAATCCCATACTGTCACTTCTAATACGCGTTTCTTTAGCGTTCGCTTGAGAATGTTCATGAAGACAACCGTCTGTTGCCATTCCGGTGCCAACGTGTTGCTCATGTAGCGCGACTGTCGATTAAAGTCGGGACTATAACCGAGGCCAAAGGTAGCGTAAGCGACAGCGAATACAGATATATATGGAATATGGCGTAAAAAATATTAGCCCTGTGTAGGTATCAAAAGCCTTATCGTAAAAAATATCAGATTATTAAGTGAAATAAAGAAGTTAATTTCCCATTAGGCGCTTGGCGTATCATGGAACACGACAATATAAAACGGTTAAAGTTTATTTATTTATTGCTTTGAAAACATATAGTGCGAAATACTTGAAATATGTGACTTCACATTAACATTAAAAATTATTCTTCTATTTCTTGTTTTGGCTGATTGGTAAGTGTGTATGCGTTTGTGTGCAAACAGGCACACACCCAAACACAAAAGCATACACACTTACCAATCAGCCAAAAAAAGAAATAGAAGTAAAAGCGAGTCAGATTTGTTACCACTAGCATACTCAATTGAATACCCAGAATGGATATAAATGAAAGATTTTAGAGCGATGTTTAATGTTCTTGAAATAAATGGCCTTTATCCACTTTGTTATAAATTTGTTTTTTTCTTTCTTATTAGAAATATACTGTGTAATATTTGAAGGCCGTGGAAATAATAAAGATATATATATATATATATATATATATATATATATATATATATATATTATATATATATATATATATATATATATATATATATATATATATATATATATATATATATATATATATACGTTTGGCATGCGACAGTTAATGAATTCATAGTACCACTTCCATGTACAAAAAGAAAAACAATTTTTAAGGGAACACACTTGCCTTCACCAGCAGTCAAATATTACTTATCAATATAAATGCGGAAGTTATCGATAGACTTACTTAGACCGATCTGTAATACAGTTAATTACTCGAAAGAGGGACGTTGCATCGTAAAAAACTGTTATAAATCAAATGGTGAATACACGTCAGCAATTGCAAAACAAATCGTCGAAACTTCACACGTAAGTTCTTCAGACGTAGCATTTAATATAGTTACTAAATGTAATAACATAAAGGAGTAAGCCAAATACGAAGCTTTATGAATAAACACATTGCAGCCGGATTTTGCAAGCAGGAAAATCATGTTCGGGTATTGAGCTTGAACTGGAGATCATGCCCGCAATAGATTGATTGTTCTGTTATTTCACACTTTCTACATGTTTACATCTTTTTATTTTGTTTTGTCTTGCAATTTATATATAAAGAGATATTCATTGGTGGATATTTGAGAAGAATATGAGAAAGAAACGGTTCGTGTGTCTGGTAGAATTTCTTTTTTGATTTTGCACATGGAAAGGTTACTATGAATATATATATATATATATATATATATATATATATATATATATATATATCTATATATGAATGAATATACATATATAATTCATTAATCCTTAGGTAGCTATACATGTGAGATTAGGATCATAGATCTATAAAATGTTTTGTTTTCTCAAGAGTTTTTCACGGAGCTTATGGAATACATTTGACGAAACATTAAAGATAGCGGACTTGAAAAGTTACAAAACTATTGTTCGTCATGCGTTCCAGTGCTGATCATCAAATTCAATTAAGTTTCTATAAAGAATAAATATCACAACATAATGCAAAAAATTTTAACTTTGATTTTTAAGAAACAGAGATAGAGATTTTATTTAAATCAGCATCTTATTGACAGATTTGGACTTACTATATGTTTTCACACATTTAAAGACGAATCTGTCTTAAAAAACAATTAATTTAACAGAAGCAATGCAATCTCACAACCGATGTACACTATAATTATTCAATATTAATTTAATTGCAAAGTAACACATAAAATGTTATACTAGTCTTTTTCACATTGAACCATAATCAGATATCCTTCCCATTTCGATAAAATAAACTTTGTTTCCATCTGGAGATAGCAGAAGCATTCAGTATTCAGTATTTTACAAATTTAGATTTAATATATTTAACCACAGCAAGTCCACAAAAAGCAGGCATTAAGATATCGCCGATTTCAACAAATAGAAGAAATAACTTTTCTACAGTAAAACACGTACTCTTCTGTTGGATCTGGATGAAGGCGAATCTTCACGAAAGGATCTGACAATCCATTTAAATCCATTGGACGAAGTCCACGTGCTCTGGAGATGTGAACCGTCAAGCTCTGGTCGTAGTCATCAAAGGAGACGATTATCTTTAATGTGAAACATTGAAGAACAAGCAAAACTCGATAGAAAATTACAAAACAAATTTGAAAACAAAAATCTGATAACTTTATTTCAAATATTTCAAAGAACGCTACACAAGTATATTTTTTCACCAGCTTTAGGACACCGAGTATCACCGCTGGCTGATCGAACCTACACCCAAAATTTATTTAAATATTAGTCCTATGAAGCAAAACATTATCGATTTGAAATTATGTGCTTGTGCTTCATTTCATCTCAACTTACAAATGCAGTTATAGAAAAAAGGCATGAATAATATTCTAACCATCTTTTGAACATATATTGAACACTCAAAGCTAGCTTATATATCTGTCAAATATAATTAATCAGCTTGAAGTGTTACATAGCCTGTTTTCGCATGTGTGTCTGACTGTCATTATGCGGGAGTTTCTTCAATATCTTCAGCCAAATGAACATTGGTTGCAGTGAGTAGTCATAACAAATATTTATATCAAGGTTGCGATCATGATATAAACACAAGTACCAATATATATATATATATATATACATTTGCAAGTAAACATAGAATTGTATAATGTAGAATTGTTAATTCCTCCAGTAAACTGATTTCGTCCTTATTTGGAAAAATTTTACTTACTGTCCAGACAACCACAGGTTCGAGCCATGTCCTCGGCAAATTCTGATCAGTACGTGAAGAGCTCCTAATAGGGACGAAAACAGTCTGCTGGATGAATTGTCGTTTTTGCATTATACTAGTTTGTACTTGTATATTGTATGTATATAACGATACTGGTGCTTATATCAAGATCGAAACCTTCATTTAAATATCATTAACCGATTGTTTGGTTGGGTATTTTTAAATTTATTTGGAACGCATTTATATACTTTTATGCCTTAATTTATCCTACTGTGAAGAAATTTTGATAATAAAGTATGGAACTTCTCTTTCTCTCGCTAAGAAATAATGTTGTGCGTTTTAACAGTTAAAAAATGAAGAATTATTTTGAATCTGAGGTATATCTTTACAGGCATTAAGATGCATGCGAAATGACAATATTGCTAAACATGAATCAATATGCAGACAAATTAAAAAGATGGACTAAATTGTTCACAAATATGCGTTTATATTTTGAGAAAAAATGCTCGTTTAGTTTCAATTTTCTTTTTACCATTCGTTCTGGTTATCGCATGAAATTCACTTTTATGTAACAAGAGATTACTCTAAGGGGATTTTAAATTTTTTTACAATTTAATCGATTATTCATTAGCTTCGCGTAAATAACATTCATTCAATTTTCTTGCGCTGTCCAAATTATTTTTTAATGTCATATTGCTAAATTTGCTATCAATTAAGAGTTAATTCATTATCATCGATTATTTAAAAGTGAATTATCAGTTTCATCTATTGCACTTACAACATAATTTGTTAACAAGGGCTCGATAAATTATGATCCCCATCAGCAAACCTTGCAGTAAACAAGCAGTTCTTAGGCTCTTAATTTGGTTTATATAAAAATGCGGTTCTGTTTAAAATTTGGCACAACACGGGGTATAGCCAACTGTTTTATGAAGGTGTTTATGTTTATGGTTTGATTTAATTTTGTTATACGTATTAATATTGATATCCTGTTGGAGGGCATAAATTGCTAAGTATGTGAGCTTGAATAACTAATTTTGTACCACAATGCAATGTAGTCAAATACAGTGAAAAAAATGATTTCATAAGAGTAAAGCTTGGTAAATATGCAAGCTAGTTTTATTGATAATATGCTAGGAAACTGCAGACGTATATCTTTGATTTAATTGAACACGAGATGGAATGTAAAATTTGTTCACTCCAGCTTTCAGCCGTTTGATCGATCGCTTGCGTAAATTGATCGACTACTTATGCATAAATAATTTCTAGATAACAAGTAAAGTTGACATTAATGGTCATTTCTTTTTCATTTACGATAAGAACAAATGCACATCAGTATAACATATGCGAAAATTAGCTGTACTAAATTTACAGATTAAGATATCAGTGTTTTCCTTCTCCTTCAGAAATTGACCGGCAATAGAGCATGAAAAATTGATATTTCTACATGTAAAAGACTTACAATTTAAATAAATACTTTTTATAATGCAAAAATAATAATCAATCTCGTCAGCAAAATACCTGTGAAAAAGGAGTTTTTTGCCATTTTAAGATAAATCATTAAAATATCACTTGTATATTAATAATTGAACAATTTGTTAATTCCAAACTGAAAATTAGCGAATAAAATTGAGCTGAGCTTTTTCACGTATAAGGGATATTCTGAGCAAGTGTTTTAGACAATTTTTAAAACCGACATTTAAAATAAACAGACTAGTACAGTGCGAGCAAAAATTCGAACACTTCATTATTATTGTAGAATAACGAACTAGGAAGTGTAAAAATTTTAACCTCATTCATCAAATGCAGCTGAACTATGAATGTTAACTAAGGGTTAGTGTATTTGACTCTTTTGGCAAGGGAAGACAAATTGCCTCGAATATTAACCTCAAATATGCACGTGTAAATTGTCTGTAAAAATACAAACGCAATTGCGCAGTATAATATGTATATCAATATAAACCAAAGCGTAACGCATGCACATTTATTATGAAAAGAACGAACTTCAACTTCACCAAAAGGCTCATTATTATCGTCCAATTCATCTCCATGCGCGTTTTGAGCTTCAGCGAGTCGACGTGATACTGCAGCTGTTAAAATGCCAACCTTTTTATGTTTGAAATAAAAATAAAGCAAAATATAATACACATTGCAAGTTTGGGCAGAAAAATAAATCAATAATCTGCTGCTCATGTATTAACACAATTTAAAACACAATCCAACGTGAAACAATATATGTAAAATAAAATAATATGTTGAATTATTTTAAAATGGAAGAACAACATATATAAATTGTAAGTTTTGAATTATTTATTGAATTTATACTATTTGAATGAAATTTCACGTTTTCATCCCAATATCACACAATACGAACTAGCTGGTTGAAAAAGTAAAAAATGTATATCTAAATTTAAGTCATAGCTTGTTCATTAATATCTTATGTACGATAACAGGTTTCACTTTGTGCATATGTGACAGCTCCAACGTGAAACATACATTGTGATCTAAACTAAAGAGTTATTGCGTTATAATGCCAACATAGCAGACTCATTTCAAGTTGATTGCTGTTTGTCTGTTGTTGGAATTAGTCTTACCCGATGCGTTTTGTTTATTCCGAAGATTTTCTCGCTATTTGTGCGGTAAATTTAAATGACCATCTAAATTTCAAATTGCGCTTGGTGAAATTATTGTTGTTGGTCATTTTGGCGTTAGGTGCGTGGTTGCAATTCTTGTCGAATTTCCTACCTATCGGCTATCAATTGGTTTCTTCCGAAAACTGATTAACGTTTGGATGTATATTTGTCCCATTAGTACTAATAATCTATCTTGAAGTTCATGTTACTTCTGAAGAAGTTAATCAAAACTACGAAAATTGTATTCTATTAAATTTGGTAAAATATATCTATGATGGAAAGTAATATAAATTCAGTACCTGAGAAGAGGTGCGTCTACACCGGTTTTGCTGGCAGTAATTATAAATCTTACCGAGATTATAGAAATGAAATCACGACGCGGAGGTAAACCTAAAAATTATGCCTCATTCAGTTCCCCGATTGTCTGTTTTTATTAGCTAAGGTAATAATTAAGATTCCCACAGAATATAAGTAGGTAGATGGCAAGTGGCAAATATATTTCATAACGAGAGCGCAGTGAATTCCTGTCTGCTTTTGATGTTTCGCAGTTAGTCTGATTTAATATGTCTCGTGGCCCCATGTTCGACTAGGTTCCCCTAGCTGGAAATGTATAGATTATAATTAATATAATTTCTATATATCAGAAATCGTACCATATTAAAATTATTAAAAAAAACCGAAATGTAGAATGAAAGATGTCATCAAAAAGCCGACCCATATATTGAAATACATTAATTTGAATCAAGTTATTCATGCTAACCTAAATTTATGTATCCTTTGCAACAACATGAAATTATCAAGTTTAACTCCTATTACATATTTTACTTCCTATCTTTTCACTGAATCGAAAAAATATTAATGACCTGGATAAAATTAGAATCAACGTAGACAGAATTAATTTTAGTGAAGAACGACGATAATACGTGCTTGTTTTTGAATAAATTTTTCACCGGGAATATTGGTCCATTTTTAATAGACTCCTAATTTTGTGAAGAAAGTGCTATTTCACAATCAAAAACATTTTTTCTTGATATTTAATAAAAGAAAATTAAATAGCCCTCAATAAAAATCAATAAGAATTTCAAGCGAGATTGTGATAGCTATTTCATCGAGAAAGAAATTCTTCTAACAATAAAAAATCATGTTTATCTAATTTTACGTGCAACGAAATAGCATCTAATAAAGTAAGGCTTACCTAGTGGCAATTAAACTAATAAAAGACAAAACTAATATATCAATTTGAGCAGGGAAATAATTAGGGATCACATTTGCGCATACCATCCTGGATTACTGGCAACTTTTAGATACTGTTTTTTTGCGGAGAACTAATATATATGCAAGTATTTATTAGGTGTTGCGAACATAGTAACAAAATAATTCAATTGTCACCAGAAGGATAAACCAAAGAGAGCATGAACGGAAAGTATAATCTCATGCACATTCGTTTCGTGCCTACTGGCGACTCATCAGTAGGAGCCGGTATTACGCACTTTAACCACTATATATTTGGAAAATAGGACGGTACAATCTCCTGGATAAATTTGTGAACCCGCAGTAGTTAAGCTAACATGATATAAAGTCTCGAAAATGCGACTTCAACGCTAACTCACTCTATATAATATATATATATATATATATATATATATACGAGTCTGTAAAGGATACCAACACGATGGCTATTGTGTCAGTAACCGATACCAACATTATAGTACCGAAAAGGTACATGGTACTAACACTATGGTTGCCAAGTCGGTACATGGTACCAACAACAAATAGTTGTAATTCTCAATTTCGATGAACTATAGCATAAATTGATATCCATCTTGTTGGTACCTCTTACCGACTTGGCAACTATAGTGTTAGTTCCATGTACCTTATCGGTACTATAACTTTGATATCGGGTACTGACAGATAAGCCATAGTGTTGGTAACCTTTACAGACTCGATGATATATATATATATATATATATATATATATATATATATATATATATATATATATATATATATTATATAGAGTGATTTAGCGTTGAAGTCACATTGTCGGTACTTTATATGACGTTAGCTTAACTACTGCAGGTTACACATTCGTCTAGGAGATTGTACCGTCCTATTATCCCACATTCCTCACCAAAATATATAGTGGGTAAAGGAATTAATACCGGCTCCTAATGATGAGACGCCAGTAAACATTAAACAAATGTGCATGAGATTATAATTTCCGTTCATGCTGTCTTTGGTTTATGCTTCTGGTCACAACTGAACTAATTTTTACTAGGTTCGCAACACCTAATACATACTTACTGGCAACTCGTATGTAGGAATCAAACTAAAAACAAAAATTAACAAACATCATATAAATTCAATTCAATATAAGACGGGCGCATTCTAATAAACTCCAAACGACGATTCCGTTACTGTTAAATAACACAAAACTTAAATTAACATAACTGATCTGTTATTTTAAAAATATATTACTTATGTACTTATTGATGGTTTAGTTTTTTCAAGAAATTTTTTAAGGATATCAATGGGTTGAAAAAATTTACAATTAAACAATTAAATATAGTGAACCAATGCATTTCTTTGAATTCTATTTATTGTGATAAAATCCTGTATTAGAAAAACTAAAATAATATATTGAAAGTCTAAACGGAAGCTCACCGTGTCATCTTGTTCTTCTGCTTCAACAGACACGCCATTTGACAAGCCCTGAGGCAGAAGCTCTTGTCGCGTATTGGCATTTGTCGCTATTTTGTTTTCAAAGCTACTATTAAAACTACTACCGCCCACGTTGTTGCTGCTGCTATTGCTGTTTGACGCGTTAATACCATCGATATTAGACTTACTGCTGCCGTTAGTTTGGTTACGGTTATTATTTGTGGTAATATTGTTCTGTTCATTCTCTTGGCTAACATTTTTCGGTAGTTTTTGCCAGTTTGCATCGCCTGATGCAAAATTAGTCATCTGGAATTGCTGACGTCTTCTAGTCAACTCATTATCACTAGTTTCATTCACTGGAAGACCATTGTCTGTCACTCTTCCATCCTTGTTTCGATAAGAGTACATCGGCCTTTGCAATTCTACCCGCTCGTTACTCTCTGACAAGGGCATCATGGATTCCCCGAAATCTTCCTGTTCCTCGTTGCCGTTCGGGGGATCATCAAAATTTTCTTGACCAACATTTGAATTTGGATTGAATGCTGTTGTACCATGATCTGAGGTACCACGGTAGCGCGTCTGAACAGCACCACCTCGGCGGCTAAAATAAGGAACACCCATTGACTGACGAGCACCACGTGGCAACAAAGAAGCAGCCGACGTAGTCACATCTCGGGATTGTTGGCCGGACTATGTTTGTCGTCGCATTAATTTTATGCAGTAATTTGTAAGGCAATAAGAAAAAATAGATTTGGATTATTTTGTATATGATTGAATATCCGCATCGAACCCAGTGCTTTTAGTATTTACTGGCAAACGTTATTGCCAAATAAGCGAAAATCAACTAATTGGGCTGACCTGGGTAGTTGATGAATACGTTTTCTAGTATAGTCCTCTGTTATTGTATGCAGAAAGTCCTATTTCTAATAGAGATTCATTTCTATCTGATACTGTAAAGGTCTTTAACATTCGAACATGACGTCCTCTGCCGTTTGATGCCTGATTTGCACAAAACGTTGTTGATCTATCTTAATTGAACCGTGGATGTAGTGCGTCTATAAAGGACAGTCATAAGAAACTGGAGCTATCTACTTGGCACGATACTCATAAAATACCTATGTAATCGAAATATGGCAAATTAACATGTGATGGTAGCATAGCACAATGCCTTACAAATTTCCTTTAACTCAGCAGTTTTGATTAATTTATGCAAAATACAATCTGTTCTGTGGCTACAGAATAAGTATACTCTTGATGAAATGGGCCGGAGCGGATCTCTAAAATATTATTAAATTTTTTTATGGGCACATTAAAAAGTCATACTAAAATACAACTATATTCAATAGATGTATACTTGTTCATAAATAAGCAACTTGTTGTATAGATTATTAAGTAAATATACGCTAAAATCTTGGTAATACCAAGCGATAAAATTAAATAAAAATACTCATAGACATACTATATATTGGTGGTGGAAATTTGTATTGACATACGAAATATATATGATTATTCATTGTACCCTTCCTGTGTGCAAAAACAAAAATAAATTTTATCAGATATAAGAAACATTTCTTTAGCATTGTCTTCCCAAATATCCACTAATGAACATATCTTTATATATAAATTGGAAAGCAAAACAAGATAGAAATATGTAAACATAGAGGGAGTGTGAAAAACGGAAACCAATCAAATTGCGTGCGTCACATCCAGTTCAAGCTCAATGCTTGTACGTGCTTCTTCTGCTTGAACTGGATTTGACGCACGCAATTTGATTAGTTTCCGTTTTTCACACTCTCTCTGTGTTCACATATTTCTATCTTGTTTTTCTTTCCAATTTATATATAAAGATATGTTCGTTAGTAGATATTTGAGAAGACAATGCGAAAGAAATGTTTCTTATATCTGATAAAATTTCTTTTTCTTTTTGCACACAGGAAGGGTACAATGAATTTTATTAAAGCTCGCATTTCAAAAGAATATATGATAATACAATCCAGTGTTCGGAACAGAACAAAAAAATTATTTTTTCAGAAAGGGAAATCTTCATTGTTGTTTTTTTTCAAAATTAAATACAGTTTTATCGATTTAATCATCTGTAACGTGTCATCCAATCATAAACTTATTGTAAGGACTTTATTTCAGCTTGATAAGCACAGATATATATCTAAAAAATTAATGCATTAAATAGGGGTTACTATAGTACATTAAAATATATGAGTGGTTGCATGTTCCTGGAGAAAAGTGCACGTCCGTTTATTTGCATTCGGACAAAAACATTGTTCTTTGGCAGTTCTTTGAAGTATTTTCAGTGACCTGGTACATATAATTATCGGCATAGATGGTTGCACTGCATTGCAAAATTTGTGTAATTTGGCCCTCTTAAACCAAGATATAAGGTGTACATTAAGGGTGTATTATTATGTTAATTCCCGTAGACTGTCCCAAACAAAGTTTTGAAATGTACAGAGTTTTAAAAAATTCCACATAAAACTATTTGTAATCATAAATCAATGAAAACCAGTGCATCACATTTAAAATTTTCAAAAATTCAATCACAAACCAATGATTAGGTAAACATTAACTGGAGGCTCTTAAAAGGAAATTATGCTTGATTACAAATTAGCAGATATTTAAATCGTAAAATCTTAATTAATTTCGAAGTATAAATCATAAACAAAGCAATATTTGCTGCCAAAATAAATTTCATATTCTGTTTAAAACTGTGGATAATTTTATTTATTTAAAAATATATAACTATGAGTGCAAGACGCTGAAGCAAATATGCCCCGGTTCAAGCACCGATCGCGGTGAATTCGGGCTAGTTCGTTACAAAAATCTATTTAATAATTTTTTTTTATTTTCTTAATTTCTTTTTGTTTACATATATATATATATATATATATATATATATATATATATATATATATATATATATATATATATATATATATATATATATATATTGTGTAAATAATTAAACAACAGAAGATAACAAAGGTCCACCTTGCCAGACGCGATATGTTATTGTAAGGCAATTCATCCTGTTGTAGGGGTATTTCGTGGGGTTCTTATCTCCCTACATAGGATTGGTAGCGGCTGTTGAGATCCGTGCTTATGATCAATCCCCAGCCTTTCCAACGTTGCATGGAAAATTCATAGTTAGTCAAAATTGACCGTGCTCTAGGCGGCAGCAAAACGAAACACTATTAACACAATTGAATGTCTTATACACAAGTCACAGTTAAACAAAATTGTCCGTGCTCTAGACGGCAGCAAAACGAAACACTGTTAACAAAGTTGAATGTCTTATGCACAAGTCACAGTTTAAAAAATTTTCCGTGCTCTAGACGGCAAAAGAATGAAATACTGTTAACAAAGTTGAATGTCTTATACACAAGCAATTATTCTTTCACAAATGTCTGAATTGTGATGAATACATGTAAATGATTGAAAATATGTGATGATATAAATAAAGTCACTGGTAAAAGTTGTCACTGATGATAAATAGATTAAAATCGTGTAAAAACTTCAGTGAATAAACATCACAAATAATTAATCCACCGTTTGATAAGGTTTTAACTTATTTAGTTATAATAATACATTTTACTCTGAAATTTTAATATATAGAATTAGATGCGAACAGTAAATCACTTGTATAACTTGCGAATAATCCGACGAAGAGAAATAAATCCACTATGGCACTAAAATCCACCGTATGTTCCCTGCGTTTTGCACGCGGGTGTGTATATATTTATTAAACAAAACCCCATTAATTACAATTAAAATTGCAGCTCAAGAAATCTCAATTAAAACTGCTTGAAAACAACAGAGATTGTTTCTAAAATCAGAGTTAAGAGAAATATTGTGTAAAAACAGAGTTAGGTTATTTGACCTTAAAGAGTACCATATTTGTCAAAATCGAACATTGTTGGGTTGTAACGCGGAGCCGCGTGTTACACTGTAATTCTACTGACGGTGTAGCAGAGAAGAAGTTAAGAACAACAAAATGACCTAAAAGTATGCAAACTTATTTTTCTAATAAAAAGTAAGGTGATAAGCATACTAAATATATCTACCCACACCTTTTGCCCAATAAAAATCATCGTTTTTATGCCTTTAGCTTTTATATTCCGCTTAATTTTTGTTTCACCAAATATAAAATGATTTTGATGTATCTCACTTACACCAGTGGCTAGACTTTCAATTTGTTGTCCACCTTTCGAAATTTGCTGTTGAAATGGTTGTTGCTGGTGCAGCTGTTGCTGTTGCCGGAACAATGAAAAGTTTGGACTATGGAGGCGCGTTTGTTGTAGAAGTTGATGAGGTGGAGGATGGTGGTGATGATGGTGGTGTGGTTGATATTTGGTAGTTGCTAGCAAACGTATCTGCTGATTGCTCAACACAGGCACGTGTTGACTTTGATAGGGGAAATGGTGGTATTGCCCGTCTTGGTGGTGATGACGTCTCAACGCCAACGGCGATAACACAGACGAAGTTAAACTGTAAAAACATTTGTTAACGGAATAACGGCAGAATATTTTTGCCATTTAAGTGATTGGATAGACACAAATAATCAAGCATGATGTTGGTTTATGGCAGGCAAAAGGAATAAAAAAATTTAAAACCTTCTAAAAATAGAGATTTACTGAAAAAGTGAAATGTCAACGAATTTTTTTGTAAGTAAAAATGAAACGTAGAACAGACTAAGACAGCCATTGGGGTATTAATAATTTAAGGAAAAAAAAGAAAATCATATCAAAAGCAATTTCTATTAAACCAAGTATGGACTTTGCTACGCAATTATAAAGAAAAATTTTGAAGCTCGATAAAATAATCGGGAATTAAGAAATAATTGCGTTGGAAAAAGGAAGTCGAGTTATAAATAAAGGGTAGAACAAGCATGATATTGCTCGGTAGGTACGTAAATGTTGGTTACACAAATGGAATCCTGATTTAGCCGTACACTACTTTATCATTAAAAAATTAATATGAAAATCCATTGATATCAAGCTATTCTGAACACAGAATTTTCAAAGATTCTACGAACTAGTCATTTTTTGTTTGTTGCGGAGAGCTAATATATATATATATATATATATATATATATAATTGTGGATAATGTTTACGCATCTAGTAAAACATTAGTTTCAAAAAGACAGAAGGATAAGCCAAAGTCAGAATGCACAGAAAATATTATCTCATGTTAACATACTTTTTGTGCTTACTGGCTACTCATCGGTAGAAGACGGTAATACTCGCTATATATTTGGATAAGGAATGTGGGGCAGTTTGACGGTACAATCTCCTATACGAATGTGTAAATCTGCAATAGTGGAGCTAACTTCATACAATGTCTCTGATAATGCGACTTCAAAGCCAACTTACCATATATGATAATTATACCGAGTCTGTAAAAGGTACCAACATTAAAGCTGTTGTGTCAGTACCCGAAACCTACACTATTGTAGCCGATACAATTAAACAATTATTAAATGCGCCGAAATGGTACATGTTAACGACGCTATGAGTGTAAAGATGTTATCTGATACCAACACTATGGCTTAAATACAACAGACTTAAAAAAGAACTACTTGAAAACAACAAAGAGAAAGTAAAATTCCACTTTGTGCATAATAGCAGGAATTCTGCATGTGTACTAATGACGAAACTTAATATTTGAATCAACTAGAATAACATATCTACATTTTTGGAATATATTTTTAATGTATCATCGAGATCACATTTATGTGTGCAATAATGTTTGGAATTTCATTTTTGAGGACAGTCCACATATGAAATAATCGATATTTGTACTTCTACTCGTATTTACGCAGATAGACAACGATTTCTCCAGCAATCAGAACTTATTCTATGAGCCTAAATATTGGATTTTTTTATACGTCACAGGCTTTATAGTTGAATTTAAAAATAAACTAGAGTTTTTTACGGCGATTCGTCGATCCTTTGAGCACCAACGGGTTTTATAGGAATATTGTCCATACGATAGGAAATTGGATATGATTAATTATATATTTGCTTGACAGTACGACTAGCAGAAAAATAATTAATTTGGTGAAGTTTACATAGGAGGAGAACCATGAAGAAACTGAAGGCACAGAGGCAAATCAAAAGATCCTAAAAAACAAATTGACTTATGTATGCAAATCTTTAAATCATGTTTGCGAGCTTGAAGTAAACACCAATCCCATTGTATTTAACCAGTCGTCGAACAACATTACAAAACTACCGCCAGCTGCAACGCACTGACGCGTTTCGACCTTCCATGATGATCATCAGAGTACGCAGCTGGCGATAGTTTTTTTATGTTGTTCGACGACTGGTTAAATACAATGGGATTGGTGTTACTTCAAGCTCGCAAACTTGATTTAAAGAATTGTTACCACCACCCGCGCAATCAATTATTGTTTAAATTGTATTGCCTATATATGTATATGTGGGGAAAGCTGCAAACAGTTAATGTTCGTGACTGCATAGAAATTGCGCAGCCGACATTTCCAGTCAAGTTCAATGTATGCGAGACTGCTAGAGGTGAGAGTCGCATATCTAAATTTGATTTCCATATATATTCAATGCGGTTTGATCCTCGATAGTCAGTTTGCTGTCGTACTCTGATGATGATTATGGAAGGTCGAAACGCGTCAGTGCGTTGCAGCTGGCGGTAGTTTTGTTGTGTTGTTCGACGACTGGTTAAATACAATGGATTGGTGTTTACTTCAAGCTCGCAAACTTGATTTAAAGAATTGTTACCACCACCCGCGCAATCAATTATTGTTTAAATTATGTATGCAAGTCCGACAGTAAGAAATGCCCTTATTGAACAAAAGCGTAAATACATTTTGAAAATTATTAATGCCAGAGAATATTTAGAGAATATTTTTTTAAAAAAACATGATTTCCAAATTATAAGTAAATGATGTAAATTTAGCAGGAATTCGATTTACTGATTTATGAAGAAAATTCTTATTTAAAAATGTGCTTTATTTTAGCAATATATACACATTTACGAAATACTACGGAATAACCTAATAAAATATTGAATGCAAAATGTCGGACCTTAAATAATTTCCGTAAAGTTGTTACTTATTGTTTTACTATTTTGCTCATACGACAGAGTAAGTGACGGGTTTAAGTTATCCATTAATAGTATTTAACAACATGGTGAACAAATCACCTCCGTTTTAAAGTGCAAATTGATAAGCATATGGAAATTATGTAGGATGAAGTAATCCTATCTAAATAAGAGGCATATGATGGCTAATGGTATCCAACCTTTCAATTAACAAGTTCCGTTGAAATTATTGTAGAACTGAGAGAAAAGGGTCGCTGTTCGTCAACTTCAGGGGCATGTCTAAGAAGAAAAAATCTTTTCTTCTATCATACCATCGGTTCCGGCTTCTCCTCACTTCCTAATTTTATTTCTATGTAATTATGTTTTAGACTTATAATTTCCATACATTTATGTTTGCGATGTATATGGTGCAAGTAATCATCAATAATGCTTTTTAAAAGGAAGATAATTTTTTTCTGCACGGCCGTTGAGTTTTCATTTTAATGGTAATACTACCCCATGCATATAACCATGAGATTATTTTAAATTTCATCTATTAAAAAATAGAATTAAATCGATAAAATGCAGTCATCTACAACAATCGATTAGAATGGAAATGCGGCCGCCAATTTGGAGAACCGTAAATTAGCTAATAAAAGTATTTGTAAATTTATAACACAATGGTGTTTAATGCAACCCGCAAACTTCAACCATTACATGCATTGGTTAGTTAGAGTATCGCAGTGCTATTACAACTGTACTTCGACACTGTGTCTGATGAATATTTAATTGTATGAATTAGGTTTTATCAAGGACATAACAGCGCTTGCAAAACCTCATTGACCAACGTCGGCTATTGACGCAGCATACATTTTGTGGAGAACCAAGTTTTGCTGGTTTATTACTTTGAATACACTTCTGAATAAGTGAATAACTTATCATATTATGCAATTTTACTACAGATATATTTGAATTATAATTTTGCACATTAAGTATTACAGCTAATAGCACTAATTGAACCAGACATGAAAGAAGCCTTCTATTCACATATTTCCTCAACGCTTTTAATTAACAAACTCGAATAAATTGTTCGTGCAGAGCATAAAAGGCGTAAGGCTGTGAATAAATATGAAAGTACACATAAGAGCTGTGCTTGATTCAAAGTCTTTTTATCGATTTTGGCATTTAAATTAATGGGAAAAAATGAATTTTTAGGGTTACCTTTAATGTTAATGGTAAGAGCATTACAGAAAATCAGAGAAAGCCTTTTTAGTGGGAAATTCTAAAATATCAAATTCTTAAAAAAAAACGAAATAAATTCGTTTGAATAGAGGGCTAACGTTTGTTGAGTGACATCTGCCGACTGGGTC
Organism: Eudiplozoon nipponicum; assembly: GCA_029291075.1. Lineage (NCBI taxonomy): Eukaryota > Metazoa > Platyhelminthes > Monogenea > Mazocraeidea > Diplozoidae > Eudiplozoon > Eudiplozoon nipponicum. Next base: position 94,322 of record JAQBSW010001010.1, on the reverse strand, counting down.
GCGGAATTGCATCCAACATTCTCCGTTGTCGATATCTCGTTGTTAACCAGGCGTTGTTGTTGTTGTTGATTTTGCTGCTGCTGTTGGAGTTGTGCCTTTTTCAAGGCATCACTGGAGGCAGGATTTCCAATAGCTTTGTCAGCCTCTCCGACGTCATCACCACCTTTGGCTAAAAAATGAGTATTACTCTTTTGACAAAAAAACATTGAAAAATGCAGGTACAGAAAATGGGCCACTTAGCGAATTGAATTGCTTACTTATTATTTATCTTATGCAAAGTAAACAAAAAGATCCCACAACATTTAGCATTGAAAATGTTTTCTAATACTTTTATTTGCAAATTAAACTAATTAAATTAGTTATTTTGTAACGCGCGGCTCCGCGTTACAACCCAACGAAGCTCAATTTCGACAAATATAGTTTTCTTTAAGGTTACATATGCTAAATCTGGTGTTACATAATATTTCTCCTAATTGTGATTTTAGAAACAAGACACTCTAGATTGATATATTTTGTACAATTTCTCATTCAAACGAAAATGTCAATTCTGCCGAGACATTCTGGATTTATTTATTGTGTTTATTGTGACTACTTTTATACGAGACAGTAACTTGTGTTGACATTATATTATTTTATATATAACAGTTAAATACTGTTTGTTGCGGAGAACTAATATATATGCAAGTATGTATTAGGTGTTGCGAACTAGTAACAAATTAGTTCAGTTGTGACCAGAAGGATAAACCAAAGGCAACATGAACGGAAAGTACTTGCACACTGGTTTCGTAAAGAATGGCGACTCATCAGTAGAGCCGGTATACGCCTTAAAACACTATTATCCCACATTCTTCACCAAAATATATAGTGGTTAAAGGGAGTAATACCGGCTCCTACTGATGAGTCGCCGATAAGCACGAAACCAATGTGCATGAGATTATACTTTCCGTTCATGCTACCTTTGGTTTAGCCTTCTGGTCACAACTGAACTAATTTGTTACTAGGTTCGCAACACCTAATACATACTTGAATATATGATTTTGTTGCCGTCTAGAGCAAAGTAAATTTGGACTAAAAGTGAATTTTAATTTGCTTTGCAACATTGTGTACAATATACGTATGATGATTCGATTTATCCTTCTCACAACACCCAATGGAAAAGTGTCTGAGACAGATCATAAACACGGCCCTCGACATCAGCTACCAGGCATACGTAGGAATGGTATAGCATCGCTAACTAGACAGCTACCCCGCAAAACCTCTTACAATAACCAGAAAACTACCTACATATATAATGCTCTTGCTGTCAATACGATTTTATGGGATAAATTGTAGAAATTTATCACAATTAAATGGTATGATTATAATTTTTTAGAGCATTTTTCTCCAGATTTCTGCATCATGATATATTTAATCAAATTTATAAAAGGGAACCAGTCTGTGGCATTCTTTTAATCATGAACAACATTCCCTTTATATCCCAACAATTTCCACAACATCATTCATACATTCGTTCAAATTATGTCGAAATCTAATAAAGGTGAAACGCCCAAATTTTAATTTAGATGATTTATGAATGTTGTTTTAAAGATAAAAGATCATTTGGAAAAGTACATCACTCGACGTTTTTATATTGGCATGGCAATTATAAATATCAGTAAAATTTAAATAACCTGTGAAGCTTATAAATAACCATTAATCTCCCATTTAACTTAATCAATCGAAAGACATTAGTTAGAGATTTCTGCCGTTGGTTTTTAAAATTAATAAAAAAATTTCCGGTATTTTCATTAACAGCACAATAAATATTCTTTGAATTAGGCTTGCAATCTTGGTGTAAACACCAGTCCTATAATGTACATACATTCTTCACTATAAACTAAGCAGCTCATAATTTAGAAAGGTAACTCCTCCAGTAGATTGGTTTTCCTCGTAATAAAAACCATTCACGAACTTACAAAAATTTTCCGTAGATGGGACTCAAAGTTTGACACTTCTACTCTGAATTCTATTGTTCTAGCCATTGAGCCGCCACGCCCGATTTTCCTTAAAGAAATTTGAATTTTTAATACGTTCTTTAGCGAAATCTTTTGAATACCGCTAATTAAACGGACATTGATTGCGCTGGCGGTGGTAGCAATTGTTTGATTAAAGTTCGCGATCATGTTATGAGCACCAGTGCCATTATACACATACATTTGTTAATATAAACTAAGCATTGTATAGGGTAGAAAAGGAAATTTATCCAGTAGACCGGTTTCGTCCTTACTGCGAGCTCTTTACTTACTGTTCACAACCAACGTACCAAGGTTCGAGCCCTGCCCGCGGAAAATAAAACTATGAACAAATTTGCCATCAAACACATGCACCCACATGTTTCCACCATCCTTGGCCATTACAAGTTCAATTGTTCAGCTAACTAATATTAATTTACAATGCATCTAATAATGATTATATGCTGTTTATTATGGAGAACTAATATATATGCAATTACGGATTGGGTGTTGCGCACTTAGTAACAAATTGGTTCAACTAGGACCAGAAAGATAAACCAAAATCAGCATGAACGAAATGTAAAATCTCATAATATATATATATATATATATATATATATATATATATATATTGACAAATTAGGCGTAATCTGTTTGAACTTTAGGTCGAAAGCGATGCCAAATATGAAAAATTTTAACGAAAGAATTTTCAGGAAGCAAGATTTGGCATGTAACCAACACAGTAAGTAGACCGCGGCCCAAGTGACTTAGTGGATTGGTAGCGAAAATCTGATAAAAATATGTTATGATTCGAGGCACGGTCGCAAAAATTAAGGCAAATTCTGGATAAGCGCACAATAGGATCAAAACTGGTCTTCTTGATTAAACAAATTTGCTATCCAATTTATAATTAGTCTATACGGACAATATATATATATGTAACATAAATATTTAATCATAACTGTGAGCTTGAGTCTCACGAAATTCGATCTATCAATCAAACAGGGATGAGAAATCCCTATAAATCAGACCACTTACGAAGAGTCTTGGTGATCAGTATGCGTATGGTCGATTGAATTTTGATCGGAGTTAAAAAGGTAACATAACAAACCTTTATCTTCTTCACCTCCCGCGGGCTCGCTCATTCGAGAACCGCCAATTATGTCACCAATAACTATTATATTAAATGCACCCCATTAGCCATATTCTACAAAGTTAACTATTGATAGATGTAGTTGTTTATTAGAATATGATTATATCTAAATATCTAAATCTTTATTATGTAACCAATATCTTTACAAAGAAGTACTTAATCAAATCTTTTTAATATACAAATTTAGAAAGTGAAATACAAAATTATAGTTAATATGTAAATTTTCTACATTCATTCACCCTAGCGCGGAAAATACGTAGAACAGCAAGCTGAAACCATAGACATGCATTTTGGCAAAACACTTACGCAGAATGAATCAAATATTATTTACATAAATTTAATGGGAATGAAAAAAACAATAATTCATTTTTCTAGCTGCATCATTGAAACGTAATAGCGCTAAACAATCGTATTGACGCATTTAAAAAAATTATCATTCACCATTAGGTCAGGGCAAAAACCGACCAGTGTTCACCAAACTATGAGGAATATATTATGTGCTGACTACATTTTTGGAATTATTGTGAAAGTTAACCGAAAAATTTTATAAGTAGTACAATTACTGACAAATGATAACATATTTATGTTATCAATCAATTCAACCAATCTAGTATCTATCATAAATCTAAACTCTATCTGCGTACGCCTGTATGCCAAACAAGCTAAACTGTGATTCACGAAAACATGAAGTCTAAATATTATGAGTTAAGGTAGCCAAATAAAAAAATTCGGTAAAGAGATACTATTTTTGTAAGCGACATTAGTTTTAATAAACGGCTAACACGGAAAATTTGTGTGATTTCGATTTTCATCCTGAATATAAACCTATCACCATTTAAACATCTCGACGCTAACAGGCACACTCACTAGATTGATACGCATTGAAACGTGAAAAGGATATACCTTAATTTTAGCAATGCTATTATTCGCATTGAAATTTGACTCTGTTCCAACGGGTAGACCGTCGCTTCCAATACCGGTAATACCACTGCAGCCTCTTGACATAAGCATTGCTTGATTGCCGGCACGATTCACTGTTTGACCAATTCCAGTTTTATTTTGATGCACGCATAACCCGCTGCCACTGTTAGGATTATTCTTGTTGGTAACACTGCTGTTAACTAATGATTCATTGGTTGCACAAATTTGATTTTGCTGAATATTTTGCCCACTGCTAGCAACACATTGGTGTGGCTGATGCCGATGCTCAAGGAGCTGCATGTCTTGCGTGAATGTCTGGCTTTGTTTCTGTTGCTCCAGCTGTTGTTGATGATGTTGATGATGTTGACTTTGCGCAGAATGTGAAAGTAAATAGGGGTGTGAGTGAGGAAAATGTTGGTGGAGATGATGATGCAGCAAATGATGATGCGGACAAGAATTAAGACCTGGAGGTGTCGGTTGGTTTTGATTCTGCTGCGTCTGCTGATGTGCTAGATAGTCTGATGTCTGCAATTGTTCATTCGTTGAACGATAATGACGATGCTGGCATCTGTCATCAGCTGAGGTTATTGGTAATGCAGAGTTAACTCCTGCACATTGTTGTTGGGCCGCTGCAGACGCCGCTAAAGCGTTAAGCTGTTGATAACGCATCTGCTGATGGTGTTGACATAAATTTTCTATTGCTGGCGAATTATCCAATTTCGAAGCCAAGTTGAAATGATAGGAACCATGACCCATTGCACCAGGACTAGCAACGTTTAAATTGGTGTTTGCAGCCATACTTGCTCTAGCACTCATATTTCTGTTACTTCCGTCGTTGTTTGCTTTGTTAGATTGATAAACTGCGTTTCTATCAACATCAGCTGTACAATGATCTGCTGCGGGGTTATGAACATGGGACTGAAACCAATGATGATGTTATCGAATATAATAAAAATTGAGGCAGTCGATAAAACAACAAAGTTATATAGGGATTTTATTCGTAATTTAATCAAAGAAGAGAATAATATTTAGAGAAAAGTGACCTAAGGGATAACGCGCTAGACGTTAATTTATTACATAAGTAATCAATGTATAATTAAATAAGGTTATGTTTACAAATTTTAGATTAAAAAATCCACACTTCTTAACAAAAATCTTGGCTATTCGTGCAGTATTATTCAACGGAACCTAATTGATTTATCCTTTTTAACGGACGCTTTTCGTACCAAAATGCCTCCAGATATTTGACCCGCTTAGAATCACGTTTTTAGTGAATTTGTAGTATGCCATGATCAAATTATCAACATTGTGTATAAATGTGTTGAATTAAATACAGGATAGCTTAGAATAAATTCTTATTTGAATTTGTAAATGGCACAAACCAGAAATGTGCCATCAGTTAAAAGCGCTGACAGTATGCACTGCTTACGAGATTATAGTATGTGTGCTAATATGATGTCAGAAAACTTCATTCAAATACTTCTTTTTAACATTCTCCAGTCAAGTGTAATTTTTTACAACTTAGTTTGCACTATTTGATGAAATTAACGTTAATATATTACTGCATTTTGTTAAATAACTAACTAAGATTTGATTAGCTGGCTTTTGTAAGCCCAGAAAATAAAAAAAACTATGAGGTTTGCGAGCAATTTAGCATTACTCGCTTAGATGTCAGTACGTGGTTAGAGCGTTTGAAAGAACGGACATTTGTAGTTACATTGTGAGGATGGATCTAGATCGATGGGAAAAGTCACGTCAACTTGGTGTCTCCTCGTATTGGGAACACATTTAATAGTGTGGTCACAGGAGGCTCTCAAATGACAATTTGACCACGAATGACTTCTGAGAGTTGCTCCGGGTCGCGCCCAAGGACAATAAAGTGGATTGACGGCACATTTTAGGGTCATACGAATTTAATTATCCTACGGCCACCATATATTGTGATCGTTACAGTAATAAAAAAGCTACGCTCGTTAAAATCAGTTGTGTTTCACAAGTAATGATTAATACCACGGACAATCAACTTATTTAAAAAACAAAACGGACAAGGGATTTTTCAGTGGCTCATAATTTATAGACTACTTATCGAGAATCACGTTAATATTCAAGACAACGAATTGACAATTTTTAGGCAGATTCTCGGTAATTTACAAGAATGCCGGCATGAATCATATCGTTCACAGACGACATATTAGTCAATTAGTTAACCACGGCGTTTTGTATATACCTCATATTTCAAACGCGTTTGTTCATAAAGCCAGTTCCCTCACAAGATAACGGATTTGGTCGAATTTATAAAATACCTGGAAATCGATGGCATTTCAACTGAGACACAAACCATAAAAACAATTTATTCATATAACACATATGTGACTCATAATTTAATCATATTTTGATAAAACGGCCGATTATGTGAATATACACATTTTGATCCTTATTAGGTAATTTCTCGTTGATATATAGGAAAAATAGAGAGATTAAAACCACTGCCATCCAACTTATCAAAGAATACACACAATCTATTGGTAAAATAATTAAAGGCGGTGTGTTATTATGACTTATTCATTACTAAATTTATTCAAAGACGGCATCTACTCGATCCCTGCTTGATTCCTACTTAATACATTTCTAGTTATAGAAAGGAATGCCATCAGACTTTGAATCAGTGATGAAAAATTTCTTGGTCAATCAATAAAAGAAGGTGTGGATTTATGAATCAAACATTAATTACTGTCTATAAAAAAGTTAGTTAAAGTGTAGGATCAAGATTTGAGTCGTATTAGGTAAATCCGTGGTAGTGGCTAAGATATTCAGTAAGACTCAAACCATTGGATATCTGTGCATAAATAAAAAACTATAGCGGCTTACTCATAATAATAAAGCTGCACGAACGTTTAGTCGAAATACCATATCATCTGCAGGAATACACTTTGATCCTGCCAGGTAAAGCCCAGTTAATAGGCAAGGATCGCAGTTAGATGCGAAAAATTGACAAAAAACGTGTAATTCACATAATTGAAGACGACGTGGAGTAAAGGGCTCATGCATAAATATTTTTTTCCGAAAGGGCAGTGTATCAACACTACACCGTTTTACTCATTATTGGATAAATTCTTTGTAAAATAGAGGAATATCAGCGAGACTCCAGCTATTTACACCTCACTTGTAGGTCGGTAAAATCTTGTATCCTTTACATTTCCAGGGGCACCGATTATTGGCCTTGATTGATGGGTTCTCACTTGTCGCTTCATTTTGAAGCCCATCAAGATTTTTCACTCTTTTTTCTAAATTTAACAATAGGAAGGACAGCAATGAACATTTCAACACAACATTTACACCTCACCTTGCAGCTAACACAGTAAAAATGGTTTATAGAATATGCTTGACACCTCAATGACCTTTAGAGAAAATAAAATTCATCTGAAAAATCATGGCTTAGCTATCATAATGGAAATTAATTCCAGTAAGACTTAAACTATTGACATTCAACCATATATCTTATGATTTATTCAGAAAGATTTTTGTTTAAAATATACTCATACGAATTTAAACATTACAGACCACATTATAGGATACGTCATAGTCATGTTAAGGCACCTGACTACCTGAAGAAGACCCGTTTGTATTGTTTGAAATATTGATAAAATTATTATTAATCCATCACATAAAGTACATAGTGGCCGAAAAATCAATAGCAACCGTCATTTAGAATACGCGACTGGTTTAGTCTTGAACTTAGTATTACCAGTTGATACTGGCAGCAGCTTATCATGTATAATCTATCATAAAATCAAAATAATTTTCAAGCATAAAATAGAATTATTATTCAATTGATTTTCGCTTTAGATTATATGTATTTCATTAAGAATGTTCGAAAAAAAAGTAACAAACTGAAGGAAAGGCTAACCAAGAAACATGAGTTAGTATATAATTGCAAATTGGGTGAAACATGCGACAGGGTGACTCAGTGGTTAGAGAAGCAGATTCCGAATCAAACTGGCCTAGATTCGAGCTCCGTCCGAGGCAAATTATGGACAGTACGTAAAGAGTCCCAAATAGGGATGACATCGGTCTATTGGATGAATTGCATTTTATAAATCATATAATGCTTAGTTTATACTGACAAATGTATTTATAAAATGAGACCGGTGTTAACATCAAGATCGAATCTTAGTGTAAATATGTTGTCACCGCCCGCGCAACCAATTTTTTATTATATAAAGGTTTAATTGAACACCACTTCCACAGTTAGTGTGGTGCCTGTTCTATAATGACAGATTTTGGGTAGCTAGTTGGAACTTCAGGTCAGAAGAGATGCCATATAGGCTCTAGCTGAAGAAACGGATTATCAAGAAACATCAGTTAGTAGATGATTGAAAATTTTGTGTAGCATGCGGCAGAGTGGTTCAGTTGTTAGAGAAGTAAGTTCTGAACCAGATGTGCTCAGATTAGAGCTCCGTCAGAGGCAAATTCTAGAAAGTACGTGAAGATCTTGATATAAACACCTGACACATTATGTGCATACATTTGTCAGTATAAAACAAATATTGTATAATGGGGAAAAGACAATTAATCCAGTACAAATAAACAATAACTGATTGCGCGGGTGGCGGTAATAATTCTTTAAATCAAGTTTGCGAAATTGAAGTAAACACTAATTCCATTGTATTCAACCAGACGTAGAACAACATAACAAAACTACCGTCAGCAGCAACGCACTGCCGCGTTTCGACCTTCCATGATCATCATCAGAGTACGACGGCAAACTGACTATCGGGGATCAAACCGAATTACATATATATGGAAATCAATATTAGATATTCGGCTCTCACCTCTAGCAGTCTCGCATACATTTAACTTGACTGGAAATGTCGGCTACACAATTTCTATGCAGTCACGATCATTAACTGTTTGCAGCTTTCGCCACATATACATTTCCAGTCAAGTTCAATGTATGCGAGACTGCTAGAGGTGAGAGCCGCATATCTAAATTTGATTTCCATATATATTCAACGCGGTTTGGTCCTCGATAGTCAGTTTGTCGCGTACTCTGATGATGATTATGGGAGATCGAAACGCACCAGTGTGCTGCGGCTGGCGGTAGTTTTTTTTATGTTGTTCGACGACTGGTAAAATACAATGGGATTGGTGTTTACTTCAAGCTCGCAAACTTGATTTAAAGAACTCATCCAGTAGGCCGGTTTGACCCTTATTAGAAACTCATCACATACTTTCCAGAATTTGCGCTGACAGGGCTCGAACATGGGCATGTCTGCTTCTGAATCTGGTGCTCTAACCACTGAGCCACCCTGCCGCACAAGATGAACTATTTTCAGTTAAATACTAAATAATGTTTTGTGGTTAGTATTTCCTATAGGTAGAGCCTATATAGCATTTCATTATCCCTAACGTTACAGCCAACCATCCACAATCTGTTATTATAGAACACATACCACTTTACGTGAGTAAGTGATGTTAAAATGAACATTTTATATAATTAAACTAAAATTGGTTGCGCTGGCGGTGGTAACATTTATTTTTTTAGGATTGCGATCTTGATATAAACACACGACCCATTATGTACATACATTTTTATATAGTGTGGAAAAGGCAATTCATCAAGTAGATCAGTTTCGTCCTTATTGGGAACTCATGTCCGCGGAAAAATTCTGAACAGTACGTGATGACTACCGTTTACTGGGTGAATTGCATTTTCCTCACTAAAACCTTTGGTTGATACTAACAAATTTTTTTACATAATGGGTCAGGTCGAAAATTTCGATAAAAAGTAATTTTTATCACTGCCCGCGCAACCAATGTTCATTTAATTATATAAAATATTTATTTCAACACCACTTCCTCATGTAACGTGATATCTGTTCCATAATGACAGATTGGGGATGAATAGTTTGAAATTTATGGCTAATGGCATGTTATATAGGCTCTACCAAGGAAAGGCTAACCAAGAATCGTTGGTTAGTATATAACTGAAAATTGTGTGTAGAGTGCGTCAGGGTGGTTCAGTGGTTAGAGCACAAATTTTGGAAGCAGACGTGCCCAGATTCGAGCCCTTTTGGTGGCAAATTCTGAACAGTACATGCTGAGTTGCTAATAAGGGCGAAATCGGTCTACTGGATTAATTTCTTTTTCCACGCTATAAAATACATACTTTATACTGACACACGCATGTACGTAATGGGTCAGTTGTTTATATCAAGTTCGCAACCTTGATAAAAATTAATTTTTATCACCACCCGCGCAACCAATGTTTGTTTAGTACGTGAAGAGTCCCCAATAGGAAAGAAATCAGTCGACTGGATAAATTGTTTTTTTCCACATTATTCTGTGCTTAGTTCATACTGGCAAAGGTATTTATATAATGGGTCTGAAATTAACATCCAAATCGCAACCGTGATTTAAACAGAAACATATTACAGTTAGATATTATTTCTCCTCCACAAATACATGCTGTCTTTGGTTTATCCTTCTGGTCATAATTGAACTAATTTGTTACTAGTTTCGCAACACTTAATACATAAGTGAATAAAATGTATTGTTGGTCGATTCTAATAAGTCTCATTTAACTAATAAGCAGCGTGTAATTGTTTACACATTATTGACTAGCTTGGTGATTATTCACTAGTTATGAAAATGTTGCTGGTATGAATGTCTTTTAAATGGTTTTTGGTCGAATCTTTATTTTATAGCAGCTTTAATGATTCTGCATTTTGAATATAAGTTTTATCCTCAAATAATATTGTATTTTTTCAAGGAATATGGTAAATCAGCGAACGGAGAAATAATTATCAGAATAAGCAATAGAACATTTATCAACTTTTTCCTGTTTTTAATAAAGCGACTTTTATAAAAGCACTTAGACACGTTTTAAACACCGCAAAAATTAAATATTAAAGTACGTTGTTTCTTTCCATTAAAGCAAGCCGACGAATAGTGGAAACAATTCATTAGTTTTAGGTAATAAAATTTAAGTATATGTTTAATTTTCTCTTAATTAAATTATCTGAAATTAAATAACTTTGACCTGTGCTAATTTCCACTCCTTAATTCCTTGGCTATTAGTGAGCTATCCTGATTTTAAGTTTTATCTTAAATGACACCCGTTGTTTGAAGTATATTTTTTGGATTAAAATTTAGCCGTTAAGGAAGGGAGGAGGAAGGGAAGTATAAAGCAAATTAGCAAATATACCTGGAAACGTTGTTGATTAACAGATTGTCCGTTAACAGATGTCAAGCCAGCTGCCTGGTGCTCACAGTGTCGAGACAGTTGATGCGAAAACGAATGAGGTTGATGTTGATGCAAGGGCTGGTACTGGTGAATATGCTGTTGAGATTGGGATTGATGTGCTTGGTCTTGGGGTTGATTGAAGCTTGTTCTACCATGCTGCGTAATTTGTCCTTTAAAATATGTAAAGAAAACATAAGGATGCAAAAGTTTAAATCAAGTAATGTAAATGTAAACCATGCAGTGCTAAATACAAAGATTTGTAGGGAGAAACAAGCACCGTGCACATATTCCACATTGGTTAACCTAGTACATTGCGGATTTTTGGCACATTAGCTTCACAATATAATTATTGCCAATTAAGTAGTAAGCGTATGCGCGAATGTTTGTACATTTTTTATGCAAAGTAACTTAACTAACACTTTTGAATTAAAATATAAAATTTAGCACAGGATACAAATGAAAATATATTTGAAATTTCATCATGGGGCATTTTCTATGTCTTCAAATGAAAAATCGGAGACAGCTACTTAGAACTTCAAGTCAAAAGCAATGTCGAATAGAAACCACCTGAAGAGAAAACTGGCAAAGACATGAGTTTTATGTAACTGAAATCTGAATGAAGTGCGCAACTCGGTGACCATGTGGAAGAGATGCAATACACCGAGCTGAAAATGTTGTGATTGGAGTCCCGGACGCGTAAATTCTTGCAACTAATTAATGAATTCCCAATAAACATGAACTTCATTTTCTACCTCACGCAAATTTTAATTTGTGCCCAAAACACATATAATCAAAACTGCTATTATATTTAAATTAAATATTAGAATAGCAGCAGACTGAATTTATTTAAATTATTATGTAAATTAAAAATTGAAATTGACATCAAAATATCGCATAAAAAGTATGAGAGTAAATAAAAAATATGCCGGTGCACGTACCAAATATTTAACTATGCTATTTAAAAAATCAACATGTGATAATGCTAAAGACCGAACAAATTTTTGTCAAAATAAGCAATGTGAGTTAGACTTCTTATTGCAGTTGGGCATCTGTAAACGCACTGGTGTTCTTAAGCATAAATAAGATTGGAAATAAGCTGAAATATTAAGAAATGGCGAAGATATCTGGTTTAGTCTGTTTTTCTCTTAAAAAATGTAAAGCTTTTCAGAAATTACGATCCTAAGAAATCTCATATTAAAAATAAGACAATTTTATAACACGCCACATATCTCTATGTTTGAAAGATTTCTTGATATAATAGAAGAAGAACCAGTTGTGCATGAGCAAAAGGCAATGTAACATAAGGTTACCGGTTTTGCATCAGGAATTGCGTACCCAGTAGCAAATAAGTTATAAAAGAAAAATAGTAGCCAAAATTAAAAATGAACAACAAATATAATCTCCAGTGCACATGCGACTCGAACTTGAAGTCGACACAAAACCAGGAGTGGGAACTATCCCAAAATTTACTATATATTTTGGAATCAGCCAAAGTTTAACAAAAATGAAGGACAGCAAAAATTCTGAACAATAGCTACTCCAACATATTACATGGAAACACTATTAAAGTCGCGTTTCACACGTGGTTCAAATTCGAATCTACACGTATTTAACCAAGAAAAAAACAAATTGACACCTGTTTAAAATGTTTCAGGTAACCGCATCATTCAACTGGATAATAAGGATTTTAAGACGTATAAAAATGACGGGCTTTAGTCGAAGACGCAAAGAAACAGAGTTGCACTACGAAAAAATATCAAATTTTTAGCCTATTTGAAAACTAACGAAAATACCTGACAGCCTGCCAAGCTGTTATAACTCTATAAAAATACGTAGCCTAGTTAAATGAAAGCATATCCAATAATCATTGGAGATTTACTTTAATTTTGAATACTGTAAACCAATTTTCAAAAACATTCTTTATTGGCATACTGTTTAGTTAGTCAAACGAATAATGGCGAAATGGAATTTAATTTTTAATAGCACAAGTCCTTAGTTAAGCTTCTTTATATTTAGTAACGTTTTTCATGCGCGTATACTATTCCAATTTGTTTTAAGAGCAACTCATACATGGTGAGACTTTCAAACGAACTAATATAGATTTTTCAAGTATTTTAATTCTTTAGTCGTACATTATGATATAAGGCTAAAGAATTTGTTAAATATTCTTCTTATGATGCGCGCACTTATTTCTTCATTTTTGTTTTGCGAATAAAATCAATTTGTTCATCGAAGCAACATTCATCCAGCTCATTTACAAATTTTGATTTAATTATTACACACAAAACAAAATTAAACTTAGAGTTACTTGGTTTATTAATGCAAAACCAATCATAACAGCGTTTGAACAAGCAAAAATTAAAACCCAAATTTGAAGTTCGTCTTTCTTCGATTGAAATTCATAGCTTTTGAAATGGTAAATGAGTAGAAGCAATGTGGGGCTAAGTTTGATTACTTGTTTGTATAACACAGGAAATCCGGCTTATCGGAAGCCTCGCTTTTGTTAGCCATTTTTTCTGCTATTGTGAACGTGTTTAACAATTGCCAGACGCTAAGTCTTCCCCTTAGTAAAGAATGGTAGTCAGCTCACAGAAACCTTTTTCGAAATCCGACCATAAAATAAGATAAGACAAATTGCTCTGAGAAGTTACCGTTACCTACAAGTGCTCCACATAAAGAATATGTATTATTTCATATTGGTCATAAAGCGCATACTGCCACAAACATTGCATACAGAAATGACAATAACGCTGTTTTTAACTTTTAGTTATTTCTTTATGTATGAAAACATGTAACACTACCCCGTTCAGTTCAACTACAAACATATGGACATTAGTAATATTGATTATGGAAGAATTTATTATAAATATAAAAACATTTGTTGCGTGGGTGGTGATAAATGCTATTAAGATTAAGATTTTGATATTAATATAAACGTAAGTCCCATTAATTAAACACATTAGTTAGTATAAATTTAACACTGTTTAATGTAGAAAAGTAAATTCACCCAGTAGCCCGGTTTTGTCCTTTTTAGGAACTATTTATTTCTTGACGAAAATTTACCGCGACCATGGCTCGAACCTGGGCACATCTGATTCGGAATCATCTGACCTTACCATTGAGACACCTTTCCTTTTCTATATTATACAACCCTTAGTTTATACAGACCAAATGTGTGATTATAATGGGACTGGTTTTTATATCGAAATCGAAATCTATGCTTAACTAAATTCTTTTGGTTTTGGCATTAATATTTCATACATTGATTGACTACTTCTTCTCAGATTAAAGTGAAAACTCAATAACTCTGGCCACTTATTAATAAAGGATTCCAGCGCAGATTCTGCAGGTCTTGTCAAACATACTCGAGAAGGCATTGTAGTAGGAATTGAAATTTGAAATCAAATAATATATCCAATATTGGATGGATTGAAATTGACTTCAGAAAGTAATTTAGCAGATATGAGAACATCTACCAGGTGAAGGACAATATTTGCCTTTTTAACTCTTTTTACTACCAAAAAATTGTTACTTATAAATAGATTACAAATATTTTTCAAAATAAATAATATATATATATATATATATATATCGCAAGGTAATGCTGCTTAATTGCATATTTATATTAACGGGTCAAGGTCGGATTAATTAATTCACGTATTCATAAACAGATATATGCAGATGTGCATACGCATAATTATGTTCAACATGTAGATATAATGCAAAATTTGCTTCTAATTGTTTGGCATTTCATATCTTACCTCTCATAATGAAATAAAGTATAACTTATGACAATATAAATTGCTCATATCAATAAAAATTATCAAGCATTGAGTTAATTGTTTAACAGTGATAATTTGCGATGCATACCCAATTGTTGTTAAATATAGTTTGGGCGAAAATTACTTAAGAGTGCAAAAATAAGAACAATGCTAGAACACTAAAACATTAAATAGATTAACTTTTTTTAAATGTGAAATTTTACAGAGTTAAATGCAACAAATAATTGAATAATTTGTGGTCATGTTTAGAAAATACGACGCTAATTATTATGCGATTTAAATTATTCGTTAAAGTTGATTAAGTTAATAAAAAATATGTAAAATATATTACAGTGTAGTTAAATAGAAAAGTTTTTAAAATGCTTTAATATTTCAGAGTCTGCTAAATAAGTAAATTATGAATAAAATGCTGAGAAATATATTTAATTAGCAAGATATTTAAATCCATAAGTATATTTTTTCATATATATATATATATATATATATATATATATATATATATATATATGTTGCTATTGCGCAACACATCATCGGAACATCGCACGTATGTTCTCCAGACGTAGCATTCAAAGTAATTACTAAATGCAAAAACAAAAGGGAGCTAGCCACATACGAAGCCTTATGGATAAACAAATTGCAGTCGGATTTATGTAAGCAGAAGAAGCAAGTACAAGCATTGAGCTTGAACTGCATGTGACGCAGGTAATTTGATTGGTTTCTATTTTTCTCACTCGCTCTATGTTCACATATTTCTATCTTGTTTTGCTTTCCAATTTATATATAAAGATAAGTTCATTAGTAGATATTTGAGAAGACCATGCGAAAGAAAATTTTCTTATATCTGATAAAATTTCTTTTGTTTTTGCACACAGGAAGGGTACAATGAAATATATATATATATATATATATATATATATATATATATATATATATATATATATATATATATATAAATAGTTAAGTAGTATTTTTTAGGAAGAGAAAAGAAAAAGCAATGCAGAAAATGTTCATTGAGGATAATGACCGATTTATTTCTAGATTGCATATTAACATGTAACAAATTTTAAGTTTTATTTGTATTTGTCTTTAATGCGAGTTTTGGTTAATTTTTTTGTTGAATTGTGAGTGCGCTTGGGTTTAACAATCATTCGTATTGTATTTCAAAGTGAAGTTCGTGATCTGGTTCTTCCTGTATGGATGAATCGAGTTTTGAACAGGCTTTCTCTTAGTTGGATATTGCATGTACGAATGATTTTTCCATATGCTGTCTTTCGTATCGCGTTGTTCATAAGTTTTATTTAATCACCTTTTAAAAGCCCAGCTTGTTCAGATTTCAATATTGATCTATTGATCTTGTATTTTACAATTTCCGTAACTATTATCATGATTGTGATGCTATATGGAAAATTTATTTGTACTTCAATTTGTTTCTAATCCAAACTAATGTTTTTGTTGCTTGTCCAATGTGTGGTCGGGGTCGCCTGGATGCAGGAAAATTATTATTGTGTCTGTGGTTCATGTCCAACTGAGTAAAATATCATGTTGGTGGAACTTCTCAAAGTTAAGCCCGGGTGCTGCTTTTTATAATATAACGGGCTTCGTAGATGTGTCATAATTTATCGGATTGTGCCATGTGCAGAACTAAGGAATTAGTTAATTTGGCTATGTGTGCGGTTTCAGTTAAACGACCCTAATTGGATGAATTTAGTTACGATGCCAGACGTTTATCAATCCGTCTTCGTGGTAAATGTGATTGGATTCTGTTGAAAAATTGATTTCATTCGTTAAATAAACATGCTACCGCACAAACATGCTATATTGTAAATTCTGGACTTGGAGGTGATTGGAAATATACCCTTGGCATTCAAACTCATGATTCTCTTGTGGATTGAATGAGATGTACATTTCTGCACCATGGAAATTGACCATACCACACTTCACGCAAACAGACATACTCACACGCACATTCAAATCAATAAAAAAAATTAAAAACCACTACTCTTATGACTAAAATAAATAAAAGCTTAGAATGAATGTAATTAAAATATTTTAATGTGTTGGAAAATAATTTTCGAAATAAACCAGCGGTTATCCACAATAAACTCTTGATCATTCAATGTTCTCTATATGTACACAATTTTTTGGATATTATTAAAAAACAACAGAAATATATATATATATGTATATATATATATAATTAATTCAGAGTATGTTATTAACATTATTTGAATTTATTAACGGTCCTACGTCTGAGTAATTTTCTAGGTCGGATTTCAGCTAACCTACGTAATGTGTTGTATTCTAGTATAGGATAAAATGAAGTTGTTTAGTTGAATTTTTTCACATTAAATATTATCAAGCTACTGATTTCGCACCTTGATTTAAAATTTCTGCACTCCCTCAACACATTTGTCAGTGGTTGCGATTTGATATATGCTGGTGACCTATTCGACGAGATATATTTAAACCATCACTGATTGCACGGGCGGCGATAGCAATTATTTAAATCAAGTTTTTGAGCTTGATATAAACACCAATCACATTATATTTACGTAAATCAGTAAAGACTAAGCATCATTTAATGTAGCAAGCAATTAATCATCAAGCAATTTATCTATTAGACCAGTTTCGGTTTATTTTAGGCTCTTCAACAATAATCCAGAATTTGCCGCGGACAGGGCTCGAACCTGTGCACGAGTCTGTGACTCTATCCACTGCGCCATCCCTGCTGCATACTACATGCAGTTTATATTTTTCTGGTTAGCCTTTCCTTTAGGTGGAAACTAGATGAAATCTGTCTAGACATAGAATACTAGCAGGACACATATAAGATTTGTCATTATTGAACAGAGACCGTGCCTAAGTATCGCAACCGACCTATATAAAACATGATATAAAGCAACTGCTTATAACATTTTAACAATAATTGTTCAATAAAAATATTTATTTGTCCGTAATACGATATCTTAACTTCACTTACCACTTTGCAAATTCGTAGATTGTTTGCAGGCTCCTCTGACGCTAAAATTAGAGTTCGGAGGCTCCGGTCGTGGCCGACTGATATATATTTGGGGGCAAGTAAAAAACAATAATATGCGTATAAATTGCATATGTTAACGTAAAATACCATGTTTTTAGCATCGCAATATTTGCCTTGCTCTTACGTTAAACTTCCGCAGGAATAGCAGACATAAAGTCCATCCCGAAAGGACCAGTTATGGATGGTACATGCCATTGAAATTAAATGTAAACAAACTATTTAGCAGATACCTACCATAAGTGGTGGGGCCATCTTGTGCAATCGAAATACTCACAAAATATGGCGTGCTAGGAAAACTTGAAAATTTATGGCAACCTTTAAATAATTATGCATTTGTTTAAATTAAGCATCAATCTAAAAAACAAAAATATTAAAAAATCTTTGGCAATAATTAACCGAATAATCTCTAAAAATACGGCTGTCTAGAATTCATAATCAGTTGGGATAGCAGACATAAAATCCATTCCAAAAGGACCAGTTAAGGGTAGTATAAGCCATTGAAATTAAATGTAAATAAACTATTTAACAAATACCTATCATAAGTGGTAGGCCTTCTTTTGCAATCTAAATGCTCACAAAATATGGCCTGCTAGGAAAACTTCTAGAAAAATTATGGCAACCTTTCAATAATTATGCATTTGTTTAAATTAAGCATTAATCTAAAAAACAAAAATATTTTAAAATTTTTGGCAATAAATAACCAAATAATCTTTGTAAATACGGCTGTCTAGAATTCATAAACAGTTGGGCAATTTAAATTTGGGTATCAGACAAATAGCTGCATAATAGAATTTTTTTTGCTACGGCTGAACAGTGTTCTTTTTCAAAGTATACACTTTCAATAACACGCAGTTTGGAAGACAAAGCTTATTCCTGTGCACCACTGTATCCCAGTTCCAGAGATCTACCAATAAAGCGATTGATTGAAATTCGAATCTGTCACGAATAAGATACCCAATGGAAGTATCGTGTATTGCTAAAAAAGGCCTTAATATCGAAATCTTAGTTTAAAAGATTGATTCGACGTTACAATGATATTCCATGAGATATGTGTTATATCAGAGGCGCCATTGTTCATTCCAATAGTTGGTTTAGTCTGCTAGCTAGTTTACAGGGTGAATACACTTAAATTCATCTGGTGGTTTGGTTTACTATTTTAAATATAAATTCTCTTGGCAGGTATTGAACCTAATTTAATGCATCGCGAAAACGTGTTTCAAAGTATGTAAAATTATTATCACTGAAATCCGATCTAAAAATCATTAAAGAATCATAAATATTCACATGTATACATCGTCACGCGGTCTTAAACAATATTGGATGTAAAAGATTCAATAGAATGATAATGACTGTAAAAAGGGATAATATTATACAACCGTTATTGTAGTGAAAATATAAATAGTATAATGGTGATGTAGAGGCGTAAGTAACACCAGAATAATCATAATTGACTTGTAATCAAAAGAAAAACTTACACGCGCACAAGTAATTCCACTTCATCTGTAACCGCACTGATTATTGTCTGCACTTCGTCAAACGTCTTGCCAATTAAGCAAACGCCGTTCCACTCAATTATTTCGTCACCTAGTCGTTAAGAAATAAAGCAGAATTAGCTTTTCAAAACGATAGGAAAACAAATAGTTGGTATAGTACATAAAAATTCACATTTTTATTGATGAGCATTATTTATCATAAAAATAAGACACATTATTATGTGGCCATTCTTTACTGAATAGTAAACGTTTTGGGGAACAATTTATATTTTTCATCACGCTGGTGTGAAAGTGCTTCATTTCTCTTGTTCTCTGATTGCTACAATTTCACACTGGCCCTTCTGCTCCTAATATTTGTAATAATATGGTTATCATAAAAGTAAACAATCAGCTAAAAGGCAACACAAGTGGATAGTTTTATAATGAAAACCAATTACATTAAATTAAAAATTCAACTTTCTGTTGCATTCGAAATTTTTAGGCATTTGGATTTCCTTCATATTAGTGCCAAAAAACATGAATTTAAATCAAGCACCCTTTTTTCTCCGCTAAAACTAGCTGGAAACACAAAAGTTGACACGTACACGTTGAACTTACCCTGTCTAATCTCACCGTGAAGATGTTCTGCAGGGCCTTCGCGAAATATTTCCTCAACAAAGGCACCCAATTGGCCGTCAGATCGAATTTGGCCACCGATAATGCGCATACCAACGCCATTTCCTAATGATAAAAAAATTTCTTGTTTAGATTTGTCTCAATTTAATTCTACTCATATAAATTTAAATATTTGAAGAAGAAATTTAGTTCTGGTATAAATCATTTCATGAGTGTTATCAAATTCAGTCGTATTTTGACTTTTGTACAACTGCATTGGATTTTATTCACACGAATAACGGATTAACAATTATGCTGACTTAATCCGCAGTATTGTTTAGCAATTCATGCCATCCAATTCACGACGTAACTTGTATCGAAACAAGAATGTCGGCATTACCCATTCCATTGATATTTACACTAGAAGATTTAAATAAAAATTTAAATAACATGAAATTTAAGGAAATATAAATAGAAAGCTACAGCGCGCAACGTACACATTCAAAATATAAAAGACTTACTTACATAAAAACAATGTATATAAAAATACCACGTTCTGATATATGTTAAAATTCGTCCGTTCAAAAATTATAAAATAAAAATTCCAAAGAAAATAATTATTAAAATGATGTGCTAAAGAGGAGTAACTAAGACTTTTAAGTTGAAAGACATAAACAATCAAATGGATCATTGTTTGCGTAGGTGGCGATATCATTTATTTAAATCAAGTTTTTAATCATTGTAAACAAAAATAACATTAAATAAATGATAATATATATATATATATATATATATATATATATATATATATAGGTTTTAAAGCATAATATAAGCATTGTATAATGTAAAAAAGTCAATTCATTCAATAGACCGGCAGTGTTGCTTATTTATTTGATTTAAACACTCCCAAGTAAAGAATAACAATTATATTCGGTGCTTACAGGATAATTTCATGGAAAATTTGAAAATAAAAAGTAAAGAATTTAGTAAGTGTAATACACATTTGTTAAATATTTAATAACTTAATTTACTAAATGTAAGAGATTTTAAAGACCCAAAACGAACATTTAAACTATTTATTTTTACAGTCATTGCGGATGTTTTGCTGCTTAAATATTGCAAAATATTTAATAAATGATTCGGGTGATTGGAACTAAAGCAATAACTCATCACTGATCTGATTATATGTAATAAATTCAGTCTAAAAACCCCATTTCCTTGATTTAATTTAATTTTCACATCAAAATAAATATTATACATTTTTTCCGAGCAAAATGATATGACAAGGTGCGTTATTTATAAATTTTCGCTCATGCAAGTTTGATTTGTTTTTAATTTGAGCTAAGAAAAGTATTGTGTATGAACGGAAAAAAATATTATAAAGCGTATATAAACAAGAGAGTTAGAAATCCACTTAATTCGTTAGAAATCAACTCGAATGAAATGTCCGGTAAGTTATACAGTCAACGAAAATGCGTTTTGCATACCAGGTTCACATTAAATTTATGCATCATTACAAGAAGCATTTCCGAATTCAAATTAAATGTGTGTTATAGTTGTGAATAGTGAAATCATATATATATTCTTAAATAATCCTAAACAAATGCCCCCGCTCATTAACTGATCTAACTTTCCAAATGGTATCGGCAATTCAGGGCATAGTGCCGGCCTTTAGGTAAATATCTAAATAGACGCGAATTTAATTCATAGACTGGATCATAATTTTTGTCCTAGTTCACTTTGTCCTGCTTTCACCTAGTTGTATTTGAAATAACATTCTACCGGTATGTCACGGCTAAAACATAAATGTGTTAGTTTCATTCACAAAATTACGCACAAATTTGGTGAATTTTATTAAAAATAAATATAATAAATAACAGACAAATGCACAATAAATAAGAGAGTATGAGCGTTTGCCTTAAGAAGCAAGAGATAAGCCTAGTTTTAATTCTACTTTTCTTCAAAATGTAATAATTTTACAAATTTTTGGGTTGGTTCTCTTAAAAGCTTACCCTCTTTTATTTAAAACCAGAAGAAGTTAGTATCGTTGTAAATATAAATTTATAAATTTTATATATATATATATATATATATATATATTTATTTATACGTATATATAATAATAAATAGTACAAATACACATTTTATTGTTGTATTTCGAATATCTAATGAGCATATGCCTAACTGTTGCGAATATTGCGTTTAATTAATAAACTTCATGGAGATCGCCCTGAAAGTTTATTTCACATTACACTAAGTGTTAATAATTGGTTTTAGCTTTTATTTCGGGCCCTTAATATTAGTTAAGATTAACCAGGAAAAGAGATTTTCAAAGTTAATAGAGTTAATTTATACGGCTCCTGTGATAGATAAGCTGTTTCCAGCCAAACAGTGCTTTATAAATAAATGTGCATATATTATCTATTTATTATCAAAATATATAAACTTAAAATACAGTAACTGGTTCAAAAAAGTAAAGAAAAAAATTGTGCGCATAAAAATGCTAATGAAGTTTACTTAAAAGAAGATACGCAGGATAAATTGTGGAATTAAAATCGAATTAGCTTAGATTACTTAGACGTCATTAAAAAGGACGAAAACAAAATGCCGCATGCTTACACGAAAGTACGTCACAAACTGAACTAATGCTCTAATTTTTATGTTCCCCGTCGTTTCTATATGGGCTTGCATCAGTCAATGTTAGAACAAAAAACGTTGTGATAAACATATAATTTAACACATCCAATTACCAATATTTGTTCCTATGGAGGAACGACATGCAGCCATATGTCTATTGAGAGCAATAAAGAGAAATGATATATGAGCCAGGTGATGCTTTAAAAAAATACCCTTTGCATCAAAATATATTAAAGAAGAAAAACTATTGTGGATGTTATTGAAATGAAAATATATACAATTAGACGAACATTGGTTGACCGGGTGGTGGTAAAATTTAATATAATCAAGGTTTCGACCTTAATATAAACACCTGACCCACTAAGTACATACATTCGCCAGTATAAACTAAGAATTGAATAGTGTATAAAAGGAAATTCATCCAGAAGACCAGTTTCGTCCTTATTGGGAACTCATAACGTACCGGCCAGAATTTGCCGCGAACAGGGTTCGAACCTGGGACCGTCTGCTCGGAATCTGGTGCTCTAATCACTGAGCCACCCTGCCGCATATGACGCTCAATTTTCAGTTATACACTAACGAGTGT
Organism: Eudiplozoon nipponicum; assembly: GCA_029291075.1. NCBI lineage: Eukaryota > Metazoa > Platyhelminthes > Monogenea > Mazocraeidea > Diplozoidae > Eudiplozoon > Eudiplozoon nipponicum. Next base: position 70,879 of record JAQBSW010001010.1, on the reverse strand, counting down.
AACTTGGTTAGTCTTTTTTACTTTAAGTGGAGCTGATATGTCATCCATTTAGGCTCAAGGTTCTAACTCACCATACCCAATCTGTCATTACTAAAAAGACACTACACTACATGGAGAAGTGGTATTGAAATGAACATTTATATAATTAAACGAATATTGGCTGCGCGGGCGGGATAAAAATTATTATAATCACGGTTGCGATCTTGATATATGTACCTGACTTATTAATTACTTACATATGTCAGTATAAACTAAGAACTGTATAGTGTAGAAAAGCATTTCCTCCAGTAGACCAGTTTTGTTATTATTAGGAACTCATCATGTAGTATCCAGCAATTGCTGCGGACAGGAATCGATGAGTTCCCAATAAGGACATAACCGGTTTACTGGATGGATTGCCTTTTCTACATTAGAAAATCTTAGTTTATACTAACAACTGTATGTACTTAATGGATCATGTGTTTATACCAAAATCGCAACTTTGATTATAGTAAAAGTACTTTAGTGCGTGTTATGAATATATTTAGACTTAAAAGACATATTCTAAAAGAGTAATGATGATTTCAAAATTTCTGAACAATGAATCAAATGTCGTTTGTTCATAGCTTTCGATCATGAATAAAAGATATACATATGGTATTATACATCTGAAAACCTATTTTGAGCACCATGTATTCTGTAAATTGGAAATTGAGTTGAACTCGATATCAAAGATTTTGGAACGAAATTTTATCCAACTGTTCTAGGATCATCGCGAAGATTATAACAAAATATACTACAATTTCAATACATTTAAAGTCAATTGTGTTAATTTAGTTCAAACCTATCTCTTTGTACAGTTCTGCAATGGGTATTGCGCGCCTTATAACAAATTAGTTCAAATAGAAACAGAAGAATTTACTCAGGACAGTATAACGTTTCATGCTTACTGACGACCCATCGGTAGGAGCCGGTATTATGCCTTATATAAAAAAACGTGTTTTGTCAATAAATGTAAGACTTAAGGCACCAAGCTGAGAGTCTTCAATTGAAGCATATTTCTGGTTTTCGTTTATGTTGTGAAGACTTAGGAAATAACTCACATTGGCTGTCAGTATCTGGGCAGCTCAGATTGTAAATAGTCATTGCCAAATTATCGTTAGAAGGAATTAAACGAGTGAAACATTTACGAGCCGATCAGTTCTATATGGTCACATTTTGATGTATCATCACCATTAAGCTTTGATATAGATCATTAATTGCTTTGGTTAGGGCTCTGCTTAGGAAGTCCAATTTCACATTCTTCTCGTCGGGCCATCCAGGCATTTTCGGTGGATAAATTGGAACCGCAGATTGGGTAGGCCAAATGTGGCTTGAACAGATACTATTATTTGTGATATAGGTTGCATCATACCCACACAAATAAAAAATCACTCGATTACGAAAAAATCTGTGGAAGTTCACTAGCAAACGGGGTTCAGCGGCGATGTATGGCTAGTTCTGACGTATTCGCATAGGCTCCTCTGTAATCCATCGTAATTAAGATCAAGATCTACGTTCGCGTATGGTTTGATTGATGTTAATGTACGTAATAAATAATCAAATCTTTTCTCAATTTTTTCCTATATTTATTCATATCTACTAGAATATACTTTGAGCAAATAATGGCAAATCATGAATAGCTTCAAAAACGAATTCAAACGTTTCCCTTTTCCATATTTAAAAATAGTCAAATAGACATCAAATTTGAAATGACACTTGGACTAACCTCCACGAGTTTGACGCTCTTTGGTGTCGCACATCAAGAGAAGACGTTTCGTCAAGAAGTTGTAGGGCATTTTCTTATCAGTTTTACGCTGAAAACAAGGAAATGTACTATCAAATAGGCAGAATAGAGCACAAGATCATGATTCCGAAAATAACATAATTTATAATTGAATTTGAATGAAGTAGCACGCGTGAAATATGTTATTTAAAAAATTGAATATACAGTGAAAATTTCTTATGTTAGATTTTCCTTTTTGTGCTTAACAAGTACTTAAATTATATCGACATTCTTTTATTTGCTGTGGAGTATTTTAATCCGTTTTGCAAGGCATCTAAGCTATAACTTCCCCATAAATTGGTTAAATTTGGGGCGTTGTGATAAGAACAGTGCAAGGACAGAAGAATGGCGAAAATGTACACGAGGCCATTATTTTGGACGTAAAATTGTTTTTTGGTAAACCTACAGATATGTGATTATTATCATGTAAATTTCTAATATTAAGTTTTGCAAGTAAAAAATGGCTAAAAAACGTTAAAAGTGCATGTTTAATTGAGGAACAATGAAAATTAGTGAATTTCTTCAGTCTTTAACTTGTACATGCACAAATAAACGGAAATCAGACTCCTCCACAATGGTATCCAGTGAAGTCCGGAGCGGTATAACAGAAGAATAAAATAAATTATAATATAACAATCAAGAACTAGAAAAGGTTTTAGGAAATCCACAGCGTATATTCTAGTGAAAATTATGCTCCCGTAGTAGGGAGGTAGAAATAGTAATCTAATTCAAGCCCTATTTTCCGGAGCTTGCTTCCCGCAGCATGCCAAAATAGGAAAGCCACCAAAATGATGCATCGGAGAACTATAACTTGTTTCTAGAAGATCAAAACCAACCAGGCTATCAAATGCAGCCGTAACAAATGCCATGAAATCGAAGGTAATAGTTGCACTCTCATACAGCTTATCAGACTTGACATGAACCTATTCATAATGTCATATGCTGCCACCCAATCATAATTCATTCTACCTCGTTCCAATTATCCTTAAAACACCACATGATCTAAATTGATGAAAGTCTGTTTTTGTTTCGAGGAGTAGAGAGTTAATATATTCATTTAATTTTCAGGTCCAAGATTATTTGACACTGAATAATTATGCATGGACTCAATCAATGGAGATCCTACTTATATTCCTATATGGATGGTTTACAAATTGATTTATTAATATTTCAGAAATTTAATTATTTCGCTCACATTTTCCACCTAGTTTCAGAGGCATGAAAGAAGAACAAACTATTTATTCACTCAAGTATAAAACATTCTTCTACTAAGTTTTATTTATCATTTTTGACATTAATCTTTTTATGTAAATTACAAGACATTTAGAAGGATATTTTAACAAAAAAGCATCAGAATATCACGAATTTACTTCGCTAATCAAGACGCAAATCAGAATAGCACGTATCTAAATAAAGCATCTGCAATTATTTTCTTCAAAAATACCCGTCATATGCTGTTAAAGGCAAAACTTAAATGATTGATAGCTAGCAATTAGCAATATTTCATAATTTCTTAATAATTTATATAAAATGTGACTCAAATAGAGCGATCAGGACAATGAATCAAAATATATAAACTAAAGTTTTTTCGCTAAATTCTTCCATAGGTGTATTATTACAAACGAGATAAAGATTTCCTTATAGTTTTTTTAGAAACTTATTAACCCAAATTGGTGTTTCCATACCGAAATAATTTACAATTCCAAGTTAAATTGTTCAAGAACTCCTATCAATCACATTTCTATTCATATATTTGTAATATTATTAAACAAATGCTGCACCAGATTTTCCAATATAGTTTAGTGACATTATAGTTATTTGACTGGCGCGCAAACAGGTTGATATTCTCTTGTCTTAGTTACGTTGTCCTTTATTTTGCCTAATTCAAATCTCTTCTCTCATGTATTTGAATTTCTAGCCTTATCCTAATTATTGATAATTGACTGAATGAAGGCTAAATTGTCTACATTGTAATATTGCGAATACTTTCATTTGTGCATCAAATATGAACTACGCATTTTCGTTAATTTCTTAATTGCAACATATCAAGTCTACTTCGATAATATAAGTTGGCTTCTCACTTTTCTTTATTCTTTTTTGGCGTTTTGTTTAAATACAAACGTTTTGCATAAAATTCGACTTATCCTATTACTCTAGCTCAAAAATATTTCGAATTTTTTTTAATTTTTTCAACCGATCATCAAGAAACGCGTAAAATTTGACGTTTATCTTGCAAATATTATGTAGGATCTCACATGTGACACTGCAAATTGTCCTATCTTGAAGAGTAAGAAGTTCGTGTTGATTACAGGTATTGATATATTTCCATAAGATAAGTTTAACCTATATTCCTATTAACAATACCATGTTTCTATGCTATTTTACTGTGTTCTTAGCTCTAATTGTGCTATAAAAGTCATATAAGCAAAATATTGCACCTTACCATGTATACGCATGGCATGACATATAAATCAATTAGACAAATTTTTAGTTAACATATTGAAGACGTTAAGGAATAAATTATCGGAATATAGCTTCAAAGGTTCTTTTGAAATTGTTTAAAAGATAGAAACATTTAACGTTAATTTATTTTAAATGCGTTCGTTAAATTTTGGGTAATTATTTACTTATTTACATCTACAGAAAATTATTGGTCTTTCTCAATATGTCCGGAAAAAATTTCAAAATTTTAAATTCAATGAAGCGAGGTTGGAATGAGTACCTTACTTGCGCTATTTTGATTTTCAATTCATTTCTTTGTTCAACTATTTAAATAAATACACCTTGCTTTTGGACTCTAAATGCAAATTAATAAAAGACCAAATTAAAGTTACTTGAAAGAATTGGTAATAGATAAAAAAATCAGTACTGATGAAGGCTTCTGAGCACAACGAGAGGAAAATAAATAAATTCAGAAAGAACCTGTTTAATGGACAAAAACAACCGGTTCGTGTTCAGATTTTTTCTTTTTTTAGCACCTAATCTTTGTTGGTATTGCAAGGTAACGAATAGGAGCGTTCAAATTTGACAAAATAATAATTATTCACATCATGAAATATTTGCCAAAATTGTGTACAATTTGCCTTCTATCAAACCATCCAATTATATCTAAAATTATTCCAAATTCAAAATTTAGGCATTTTTTTCTTTAATACGTTTTAGAAAGAAATAACTGACTGTATTTAAGTATGTAAAAAACTGAACATAGTAAAGTTTAAAGTAAAAATTAGATGGAAGTTCCGTTGTATGCTGCCAGTTATTAGATAGGAAATATTACATCATGTTAAGCAAACATGAATGTGATAATCTGTCAAAAGTGATTAAGATAAACGCTATTAAACGTGAAATAAATAAATTATCTAATAAAAATTCTCGTTATATTTTTAATTAATAGTCTTTCCATTTTCTAGAAAAAAATCGAATATATTGTCATTTTTCATCATTTCATCATTTGAAACTCACTTCGAAAGTTTCATCAGTTTGTTGAGTGCAGTTTTCATCTAGTAAAGAAAAAAAAACAAAACCGATAGAACGGTGGTTGTTAGAGGAATGACACTGATTGAAATTAAAATCACCTTTCTCTATAACTTTGAGGTTATCTTCACAAATCGATTATTTTATATTTACTGTAATAGTAATTTTTTGCTCAGGTTTTTTAGAATCCGTGTGGTATGATAAGAATAGTATCAGTCCGATCTCTAATGTGATAAGAATGTGATAAATAGAAATTATAATGCAAAAAGTGGATTCGTCGTGTATTATTAGTGGCGATAGGCATTCTAGATTGATACTTAAGTCAAATCCTAAATTGGAATTTCAGTAAAACCTATCAGCAAGCATACATAAAAATGAAAACTGATTCCATTGAATTAATCACAAATTCACTTTTAGGAGTAAAATAATCTGAGCCATTCCGTGCTTCATATAATCAAAATAATCAACTAGCAAGAATACACTTGTAAAAGTATACCTAGAAATAAGTAGTTTTTATTAGTTATTTTCTATGCAATAGATTACAACAATGACGATATTGAGATAAAAATACATGTATAATTTAAAACTTCTTTCAAATATTCGGACAAAGTTTCTATATTGGCTTTAATTAATTTTGCACTGATTACTATATATTTTAGTCAAATATGCATCACATAACTGCGTAGATTGAAAAATATTTATTTAATTTAAATTTATGGACTTCAGTTGAACTAAAAATACAGCTTTTAATGAATTACATAAGACTTGAAATTTCTTTCAGCCATACCACTGCAATGTTGTGCAACTGATAAAATCATGCGATTGGTGTTTATCTCACTTGCACAAACTTTATCATGCAATGCTTTCCCAAAACCACAAAATCAATAATTCCGTAATTTGTTCAATTTCACGAATGTGAAAAAGGTGCAAAATGAATTATCTTTAAGATATAAAAACATTTTAAGTACGACAAACACGGGACTACTACATGTTTAATCTGCATTTATGATATTCACTACTCGATATATACATTGCCATTTGATCCCCGATAAAAAATTTGCCGTAGTTTGCTGATGATATATATTTAAACTGTAAACGCGTCAGTTCCTTTTACTGATAATGTATTTTATGTTGTGTGAATATTAAAATATGTTTGGTGTTAAATTCAATTCCGCAAAATATATTGAAAGTTATTACTATTTTAGTAGTTTCTCTCTGAGTTTCATCACCACATGTTTGAAAATTTTTACAATTTAAAAAAAATAATTGCTTGTACGGGCGGTGAAAACAATTATTTAAATCAAGGTTACGAGCTTGATATAAACACCAATCTCTTCATATATATATATATATATATATATATATATATATATATATATAGTAAAACTAAGCATTTTATGAGATTGAAAAAGCATTCATTATGTGGAGCGGTTACATCCTTGTTGGAGACTCTTCAATTAATGTTCAGAGTATTTCCGCAAAGAGGGCTCGAATCTGGACACGTCTGAATCGGCCTCTGCCATTATAAACACAGTGCGGGAAGGTGGCTTAGTGATTAGAGTGCCAGAATCCGAAGCAGACGTGCCTTAGTTCGAGCCCTCTTTGGCGAGAAAAGTATAGACAGTACAAGAACAGCTCACATTAATGACGAAAAGGGTTCATTGTGTCAATTGTCATTTCTGCATTTCCTAATGCTTAGTCTATACCGGCAAAATTTACATATATATTGGGATTGGTGCTTTTATCAAGATTGCTGTCTTGATTTGAATAATGTGCTTATACAGTTGCAATGAAAGACGCTTGCATATATTATTTATAAATATTCTAAACTAAATAGCTAAAAAACGTAATGGATTTCGCGGCGGATTTCTGAAAATTTACTTAGAACGCTACGTGTTTAACAAGGCTTTGCTCCTCCAATTTTTATAATTTAATTTTAGAGGGTATATTTTAACATTCATTTTTGCAAGTCCTTAACTGTTCTGGAGTTTTAATAAAAAAATATAAAAATAAAAGCAGTTAAACCACTCATCTACAGAGGCCTTTTTATTTTATTTTATTTATTTCACCAGGCAAGTATGTGATACACGTGTGCACATGTTTCTACAAATTCCAATTATTACAACTAAATGCAATCACAAACACGCATACAATTAACGATTTGCACTCATTGCTTGCTTATGTATAAATGATGGCGTCAGATTTTAATTTTATGGTAGTATATAAAGAATATCCGGATTAAATAGATTAATATTTAACAAGCTGTCTTAAATCGAAATAAATGTTTACATCCAATGGATTATAAGAAAGGAATCCAAAGTGTAAGATGATACTAAGAACTAATGTTAAATATTATTATTAACTTAGCGAAGGAGATTTATGACTCAAGATTGACATTCTAAAGTATGTTACTTCAAGTAGTCTTACATTTAATTCTCAAGTAGTAAATATGCAAACCTTTATTAGCCCATCATAATCTAACATCCTTTATATTTTACACAATCAAATTGTATATTTTGTTTCGTGCAGTTATAACATCATAAATTTGAATAGTGTTTTTTTTCAATTTAGGGACAAACGCTTTCTCCTATGCTGTTATGTGCGCGATGTCGCTTCCCGATTTATTTTTAATAGATTTCCTAAAGGATCTATTAGTAATTTACAATTGAATGCAATTGACGCACGGTTCCTAATGTAGGAACTGCAACGTTATCTCTATTAATAAGCAAGCACTTAAAACCAGTTCTATGCTTACCCCTTCTTACATTAATTTATAAATAAATATATATAAATTATATATAAAAATTATATATATAAATAGTATAAAAATCAATGTATGGGATTTCGCAACAAATTATATATCGAAGAATCCAATTTTCTTTATTCGATTAGATAAATTACTATCTTAAATTGGTTCGAACTTCGTATGCATTTTACACTTCTACTTAAATGCAAACACGTTATTAACATGTCCTGCAGATAATTCTTCGCTTTATTTGGCTGTGGAAATTAAAATTAAGAGATAATGTTAATGGCGACTTCGGTATTGTTGCCCCAAAATTAAGTATGTAGCCGATAGCACAGAATAATTCTTAAAGTCTCCTTAATGACACACGATAATACTCAACGTGATTTATTATTATGTTTTGTATTATCATATACTATTCGATAACAATTTTGATACGGTAGAGATGATCCTAATCAGAATTAAGAAGTATATCCAAGTAGGTATTTATCTAATAAAAATTATGCCTACGTTGAGAATTTACTACCTATTTTTTTAAGAGTGAATAGTTACCCATTCGGATCATTTTATTTTGTGTGTCTGAACTCACTTACAAATTTAGCTAAGTAAAAGAATTAAATCATCTCATGTGACAATGATTCAATATAAAATAAAGGCCCTTCAAAACAAAAAAAAGTATTTCATTTACGTTATGTTGGCATATGTTCTTTTAAATAGTAAATTAAAAAGATTGCATTCGTAACAGAAAACGATTTTTCCATTGGGACACATCAAATTTGCTTTCAAACTTCCTTTATAAATCTAAACTAAGGTAGATACATACATTTTTTAATCAACTCCTTAATGATCATAAATGGCATTTGAATATTATAATACTACTGAATGATCATATAGAGAATTTGAATAACATTTCAATGATTATGTTGTCGTTAGACATAATACTAAAATTCTTTGAACCAATTTTGGTAGTAATCAAAACCTATTTGCTCCCAATCTATTTATTGACTAAAATGGGAGAACTTTATTTGCAATAGCTAAATAACCAGAATGAATTGTTGAGCTAAGACATTAAAGAATAAGAATTTGCGTACAGACTGTTACATGTCTATTAACCAATTTCAAATCTGTCGCTTGAATGAGAATTAAAAATGAATCGCGATGAATAGCTTTGTCAGGTGAACACGTGTATCCGATTACGCTTTCATGCATCCATTAAGATTTGTAGACAAATGTACTAAGTAGTGACGCAGACATGCCTAATAAATGGCGTTATATGATAGCATGAAAATTTTTTTTATAAAAATGAATTCGAAATTGTGCATGATGAAATTACTGCCACAGGTCCTTCGAAAGGAAGTAACGAAATTTCTCCCACTAATTAATAGAGAGGAAATGGGTTCAATAGTCTTATTTGGCTACGACAAAGACAGTTTTATAGTGGCTTCATGTTTCTGCAGTTACGAGCAATAGCGAGCATCTCAAAGCAAATGCGGACCCCTCTATAATGACTTCCATTAGAACTAGGATTGCATATCGGAAGAGTGATAAATTTCCTCGAATAAAGGCTATGATACCTAGTGTAAGAAACAGCAACAGCAATATCAACGTATGATTCTGAAATTGTAGTAATGGAAGAGACTTTTAACGTAGAAACCAGCTTAATGCCATGCTCTTGTTAGTTAAGTCAAATTCACAGAACTACCTGGTCATTGTGTTGTTCAACAATAATGATGATATTATTTTAATGAACATTGCTTGCGCGGGCGGCAAATTACGAACAGCACGTGATGAGTTCGCAATAAGGACGAAACCAGTCTACTGGATGAATTGCCTTTTCTACATTATACAATGATTAGTTTATACTGACAAATGCAAATAATGGGATAGGTGTTAATGACAAGATCGCAATTGGTATCAAAATATTTTGAACCTAGAAATGTAATCAATGAGATCTATATTCGTGTCAGGCGAGACAAGCACCACATAATTAAGAAATACCAAGGCGTGATATTGTCTTTTAGTTTTTTAGGATAAAATATTATCTATTTTATAAATTGGAACGACATTAAATCAGTAGTACGCATTATTTGAGCAGAATTCAAATAACCTAATTTCGAACGGTCGTAAAGAAGCACGCGCAGACTCAGCCTAGTACGCATAAACTGGTTACATTGTTTTGGTAGATAGGTTTCTAACTGTAGGAATAGTTTTGTAGCATCTCTTCACCGTCGTATGATCGGTCACCCTAGCAAATAGAGCAGCTATATTTGTGGCTAGTCTATCACTTTCTAGTAGTCAACTACAGTGTGTACACCTTTCATCTGCATATTACAATACAATGTTGATTATGCAATGATCAACTCCAAATTGGGAATTGAGAAATAGTTGGTTTCAAATTTTAGCGCAACCGAATAAGAATAAATCAATGTACTAGCTTAGATGAAATGTAGTTTGCGCAGCCAGGGTTTTGCTGATTTGACATTTGACAGCCATCTAATATCTGGCGGCAGCAGATTCATTGCATCACGTCACTGAACGTGACAAGAGCATTATTTAGAGTCATCAGCGATTAACTGTCTGTATGAGCCATATGTAGAGTGATTTCCTAAATTAAGCCATACTTCAAAAGCTTAAGTAATGTTAAAAGTGGCAACTAAACTCGGAAATAGTATCGTGGTGTTCAAGTGATTATAACCCTCAAAAATTTTCATTTGTGATTACGAATAAAACAAATTTTCAAGGTTTTGAATGACTTCGTTTTTTTCATCATAACCAAGGTAATGCCTTTCTATTTTTATGTTCCTAATTTTATCTCCTGGTAGATTTATATTTTAATACTTCATTTGCTTTTCGCATTTTACCTAAATATTTATTTGCGTCGTCTTTGTATTAGGCTGATTTTTCATCGTCTTATACGTTCAATGAATGATGACGGACTATTCTTGACCGTTAATTCGCATAGCAACAATGAACAAATTTGGCATATTATTATAAATTAACAGTAAATCGAATTCATTGTTGGATTTTTTACATTTTAATAATAGTATCGATCCAAATTTCCAAATTTCCATATTTGATTAATTATTTCTAATGTGAAAAAGTAACATTGTTATATTGCGGCATACCGCGGCTAAAAACATAGACAAATAATTGTATAATTTTCCAAACCGGAACTAGAATCTCACTCGAATTGACCTTACGCGCTGGACCAAATGTCACACCGTTAGCGATTTGCGTTGTGTATATAGACAATTTTGGCATTAACTAGATTTGTATAAGCATATTAACTGAGCATTTCTAATGCATCATGGCATTGATCTAGGCCATTGTTTTAAAATTGTAAATGATTCAAACCAGCTTATCATGACATTAATGACGAGCAAGCTCCTTTTTCTCTAATTTAACCATAAAGGACTCATCTTCAAAAATTCTTCAGGTCACAATTTCTGTCACTAACCGACAATTTATTTAAAAGATAAATTTATTTCTTGTTGATGCTCTTACATCACGTGTCATAAATGCTTTCCATAATTTTACCTGTTTCATGAGCCAATTTTTAAACAATTATCTATTTTTAAATTAATGACATGGTCATCGGCACCATATCCTCGTAGAATCCATTATTACATGCGCTATGGATAATTTGTTAACATTTTCTCCAGCCTAAATTCGTAAGTTTACACTTATACATTAAACTTTAATACCTATGGTCATTACTAATTTGAAAAAATATTATACTCCGACATGATTAGCTTGCATTTCTTATCAAAGCCTTTATAAAACGACAGTGATTTTCAATAAATACAATCCTTTGTAATTGGCTGTTGAAATTTTATCGCCGGTGATTGGCTAACGAACAGTAACAACTGAAAGCTAACAGCAAACCGAAAGGGCAGATTGAAGCCACATCAAATCTACGTCTCGCCCCTAGACACACTCAAAATGGCACAGTCGCTGGAGATTCACAGATGACCGTGGGGTTGACGGTAACTTCTTTGAAGTACGCATTATCCATTATGTCTACCACGAATGTGACAGATGTTGAATTTAGGGTCAACAAAATGTTTAAATATTCTCAGGACACATAAACAAAGTGACTGTATAACAAAGCAATAACACTACAAGAATCTATTAGTCACTTTTTATATGTAAAAAACCTCTAAAGCTGCATTAGATGTCACGATATATTTTTGCATAAGACAATGTTGATATAAAAGTTATTCATCTAATCACAGCTTTGCACAACATTGATTAAATGACGAAGGAAAAAAGCTCTTAGTAATTATAACTCTAAATAAATTAGAGTGCACAAGTTCAAAAGGAAGAAATGGATTATAGAAATCCTCATTTTAATGAAACAAGGAGATAAATTTTGAATTAGACTTAACAAAACAAGTCAAACAAACAAAATAATATGAAAATTAATATAAAGTAATAAAAATCCAACTTTAAGAAAAATAAAAAATTAAAATTTAATTAAGAATGGGAAAATAAAGAGTGGAGAATAAACGTTTAACACGACGAAGAAAGACAAATTTGACATTGTATATATTGATACACATACATATTAAACAATCATTGATTGCGCGGGTATTGATAATCATTCTTTAAATTAAGTTTACAAGCCTGATATAAAAAATCAACCCCACTGTATTTAACCAGTTCACAACATTGAAAATCTACCGTCATTCAAATGTGCAGATATGTTTCGAAAAAACAGTATTTAACTGTCATGTTTCGAACTTCTTTGATTATCAACAGTGCTCGACAGGAAACTTTATAGCAAAAATAAAATTTAAATGCGTATTTAAAGAAAACCAAAATAGATGTGACCCTCACCTCTTGCAGACATGCATAAATTGTATATGATTGAGAAAATCGGCTGCATATTTTCTTTGCAGTCACAAACATTAAATTATTGCAAGTTCCACAACAAGTTTTCAAATCATCGAATTCGCCAAGGTGATTACAATTCTTTAAATCAAGTTTACCAGCTTTAAATAAACACCAATTCCATTGTATTAAACCAATCTCACAATATAGCACTTCTAACGTGATTCACACGTGCTATCGCGTTTCGATTTTCTATAATGATCAACACAGCACAGCGTAAAGCATAACATCGGGAATCAAATTGCAATGCGTATGTACGGGAAGCAAAATTGGATATGCGGCTCGCACCTCTTGTAGTCTTGCGAACATTGTGCATGACAGGAAATGTCAGCTGCAATAGATTTATGCAGTCACGAACATTAACATTTTGCAGCTTCAGCTACACACACACACACATATATATATATATATATATATATATAGGTATATATATATATATATATATATATATATATAAGCTATATAAACGAAACACTCATTTGTTATGCGAGTGGTGACGATAATTCTTTAAATCAAGACTGGGCCTTTGATATAACCAGTCGCACGAAAAATCAAAACTACCGTTTGTCACACATACTGACACATTTGGACCTACTATGACCATCATCAGCGTAGGACGACAAACTTGCTAGAAAATACCAAACCGCAAGGCATATAGAAAGAAATCGTATTAGATATGCGTAAGATAGCAAAGGAAATTTAAAAAGTAACCGCCTTTGTCTTCATAGAAAACTCGTGTAATACTTGCTGCGATTTTCCGCAAAAGAAGCTTGAACGGAAGCACATTTCCTTCTGACACTGGCGCTTATAAAACTGCGCAACGAATGTTGCTAACTATACGCAATTTTCATCGCCAAAACGGAACTCAGTCTATCTTTTATGCGCCTCACAAAATTGTATTCAAAGTGACTATAAACAAATACCGAAATATTTAACCAAGTAAAATCTAGGGTTATTTCATGTATTGTTTAGTTTATTAGTTTAATTTTAGTTATTTTATATAAGCTATATAGTTGAAAATATATGGCAAATCGATAAGAATCTATTTATGTATTAAACATATTCATCTACACGATCAAATATGATTTCTGAGTTAAAATCAATAACTAACGAGAAGATTAGTCTTTTATGAAGCGGTGTTTGAATTCTACTATTAATATTGCCCAGAAGAAACTTATATAATGAAATACAGCTTTAATGCACACAATTATATGACCCGAAGCAAAGAACTAACTGGCTTGATAACAATTAGATTAATGTCAATCGTTTCTGAACCACTTTTGTAAGTATCTCCAACTCAACAGAAATTCAGTTAAAATTCACATGAATGTGTAAAAATAATAGTTCATTTTGTTCAGAAGCTATTTTTCATCATAAGACGTGTCGTCATAAACGTATAGGACAGCTACCGCGAAGGTGACTGATAATTATAAACTTCATAGATCTGGAGCACGCAGCTCGCCTTCTTGTACGTTATGGGTTCCTCCAGATGCTTCATTTTAACGGAAATGGCATTAACGGATAAACGTTGTTTATTAGGTCACATATATTAAGGCATTTCAGCAGCTTTCTATACAGGAAAACTACTTTTCAATTTAAGTCATGCACTATTGATTTAAGACACATATGGTTTAGTTTTTTCCAATTCCGCGTTATGCGTACCTGGGTTGTAGCTTTGCACCAACAGTTTCTCAAAGATCCAATTGATCACAATTCACATTTCCTTTTTGTCTGCGATCGGGCTGAATTTGTATTCGTCCCAATAGAAATGCGGTTCTATCACATCTTTGTTCAACTGCTGGTGCAAAGCTATAAACCGCGTAAGCAAAACGCGGCAATGTAGAATATGAAGCTGGCACTACGCAATCAAATTTCAAAAAATGTAGTTTAGTCATCAATAACCGTTGTAATTACGTATAAAAATACTGATTAAAGATAACAGCTGGAGAGAAAGCAAAAGGTGACTAATAAATTTTCAAAAATCTAACATTCAACGAAATATTTTGTACATTTCATTTCCTGCAGCGTTATCTGAGCGTTTGTGTTTTAACATCTTGATCAGTATATATACCCGCAGAAACCTTTTTCTAGTTATAATTAATAAAATTTCCAATTTAATTTTTATCATAAGAAATATCATGAGATATATTCGTTGAATCAGCCGGAATTTTGTGCAAGTTACGTTTTACATATTATATTATATTTTCCACCCAGTTTACAGACACAAATACTTTAAACAAACGGTTGCAAACAACAATGAATAGAACACATAAATTTAGATTTAAATTGTTGATAGCGTAAACAATTGACATATTTCGCCTTTTTTGCATTTCTTTAACTCAAATTATTATGTTTAAAATAATCACCAATCCTAGTTTGTTTCACAAGTCGCACGGAATGGCAAAACTACAGTCAGTCGCGCGAACTGTCCGTTTCAAACTTCTATAAACATTATTAAAACACGACGTCAAATGTAATGATTGGAAATAAAGAGAAGAGCAAATATAATGTGTAGGAACAAAATATGCTGCTCGGATCACTAAAAAACATGCTTAAAGTGCATTTAGTTGAAAAAGGAAGCTGCAATACTTCTGTGCAGTCATGAACACGAATATTTTGCAGCATTTGTCAAACTTATTTAAGTTATAAATTTAAACCATCCATGATTGCGCAGATAATGTTAACAAATTTTAAAATCAATTTTTTAATATTGAGATAAACATTATTCCAATTTAGTTTGACCTGTCTCTCAACATGTAGAATAGTCAAAAGAAAGTGTTCATTCATAAATTTATGCACAATTGAATAAATTTGCATTTTGTACATCACAATAGCCAATAATTAATTTTGTGAAAATATCACAACTAAATTAAAAGAGCCTTTATTGTATACATTTTGTCATGTTTATGTTTGTTATGCCATTTCATATATATCAAACCACAAGCATCCCCCTTTCCTACGTAAAATGTTAATCAACACGACGTTCTCTTCAACTAGCTACGATTTATTGAAATGAGCAAGAATTTACCAAAATCAATACTCAGAAAATCTTCTGTAGTTAAATTATTCTCGTCGCGTACAACCACAACATCACAATGATTATTAACACTAATTAACTTATTTTAAATAACGTTTTCTTACGTAGCAAAACCGGATCGGAAACCGTACCGTCAACAACTTGATATGTAACGTATTTAATCAGTCTTCGAAAAACAGCAAAACTACTGTCAGTCACACGTAATTTTTTCCAATCAAGAACAATATACGCGATACTAATGCAGGTGAAAGCCGCATATCTAATTTTGCTTTCCATATATATATATATATATATATATATATATATATATATGTATATATATATATATATATATGTATATATAAAAATATATATATGCATTGCGGTTTGGTTCTTGCTAGACAGTTTGCTTTTGTACTCTGATGATTATCGTGGAATGTCTAAACGCGTCACTACGTGTGACTGGCGGTAATTTTGCTATGTTGTTCAAAGACTGGTTAAATACAATAGGATTGGTGTTTACTTCAAGCTCACAAATTTAACCTAAAGAATTTTTACCTCCACCCGCACAATCAATGATTGTTTAACTTGAGATGTAATTATTGAAATCAAGGTTATGATATTGATATAGAAACCAGTCCCATGATATGCATGCATTTGGCAGTATAAACTCAGCACTGTACAATTTATAAAAGGAATTTCATCCAATAAACAGGTTTTGTCCTTATTGGTATCCACAACAAATTCTGGACAGAAAATGTATTGTTCCAAATAAGGTCAAAACCCGTTTACTGGATGAATTACCTATAATACGCTATACAATGCTTATTTTATACTTCTTAATTTATGTATGTGACTGGATTCATGTTTACAATAATAATAATATCACAACCTTCATTAAAAAAACTTTTATCACCGAAATTAAAAACTACGAAATGCATAATATGGAAAATGCAATTTACCCAGATAAAGCACAAAATTTGACAAGTATTATGTATTTTTAGTTTGCTAATATGGTCCCTGCTAAAACATTTGTTAAGAATATGGAATTTCTATTCACTTGATTGTTCTAGAAGTCAGACCCATTTTTGATTGAATATTTAAGGACATGTCTGCACATGGTTGACTTTCGACAGAAAAAAATTCTCACACAGCGAAATAAAATCGATCAAATAAAATTTTAAATATTTGTCCAGCAGGGTTAATGGTAAAATAAATGTAAGCTAAAATGAAGCATGCTATTTCTACATGGGATATGTATAGACAAATAATTGCATTAAATAGCAATCAAATTTCATCTACTAGGCTGGTTTCATCATTAATAGTAATTTAATTTTAGTAACCATAATAGCCACGGCCAGGTTCTGAAACCCGAAGCATTTGATTAAATGTCAATTTGCTTATCCGTTGCATTGTTCAACGCCCATTTAATCCGAACTTCCTCTACCATAATCTTTCAGCCGTGTCACCCTTACAGTCTAGCACCCATACTAAAGGTTCCGTTCCAGTAGGTTTATCTGCAGTTCCTACAATTTAGCTCACACTATTTCCAAAGTGACCATGGCCGAAATAAGGGCGAAAATGAGTAACAAGATTTATTTGGATTTTGAGTGAATAACAGTATAAGCGTAATCATTTATATAAACAAAAATAAATGGAATTTCTCAGTAGGCAAGCAATTTTATTGTTGTTGAAAGTTAAATTCATATTACCGAATCACAATCGCATAGTTTCATGCACAACATAATTCAATTATTTAACTACGCCCGCTAACTAATTAATTATCTAATAAAATATTTAATAAATAATGTTAAAAATGAAAAATCTATTCTTCAGTGCCAGTTAAATACAACATCGAATGACATAACCAGGCACACAGCTGTGAAATCCAAAAACCTTTAGAAACATAATTGAATTGTTTTGTTGTTTTACGAATGGTTAAATTAAATGGGATTTGTGTTTACTTCAAGCTCGCAAACTTGATTAAAGAATTGGTACCACCACCCGCGCAAACAATTATTGTTAAATTGTATTGCATATATATGTATATGTGGCGAAAGCTACAAACAGTTAATGTTCGTGACTGCATAGAAATTGTGCAGCCGACATTTCCAGTGAAGTTCAATGTATTAGAGACTGCTAGAAGTGAGAGCCGCATATATAACTTTGATTTCCATATATATTCAATGCGTCTGATCCTCGATATTCAGTTTTTCGTCGTACTCTGATGATGATCAAGGAAGGTTGAAATACGTCGGTGCCTTGCGGCTGGCGTTAGTTTTGTTATGTTGTTCATCGACTGGTTAAATTAAATGGAATTGTTGGTAACTTCAAGCTCGTAAACTTGATTTAAACCATTTAATATAACCAACCACATGCAAAACCGCTTAAAAGCTGTAGTACGCGCTTTCGGATGTACAGCCTCAGTTCCTACACTAACGAAGCCGCACATTGCACGCGATGTTCGGTTATACTGCGATACACTTTTCGGTAAGACTTCTCATTGAGTGAATTCTCGTTGTTACTGATTTCTTCACTAAGTTCATACTAAAAGTCCAATTACTGTCATTAGAAAGCAGATATTAAGGAAAATGAAGAATTGATATTACATAACGGTAAACTGACAGGATTTTATTGTACACGTGTGGTCAGAAAAAAATAAACATTGTATTTTTATATACAAACCGAAATCCTCCAACAAGCCAATGAAGCCAACCTAGACATCAAATTCACTGTCGAAGTAGAGAAGTACCATACATTTCCCTTCCTGGACACCCAACTCACTTGAGAACAAAATGGTGACTAGGCACTGACAATGCATAGGAAATCTTCTTCTATTTGGCAATTTACCTATTCCAAATATGAACAACACATATAGCATACAGCGAATCATTGGGTTGGATATACAAATTTTCATGTATGTATAATGGATTTAAGAAAACGCAATTAATTAAAAGAATCCAGCAAAATTCACCGCCGAAATTGATAAAAAAAGGCCCAGCACCGACAAAAAATCAATTATCTCCGAACTTATATTTGAGACGAGTCACCAAGACAATTTGATGAATTTCTCAGTTCTACACAAAGAAAAGGCCGCAAAATTATTATACATATACGAATCTCTTTAAATGAATCAACTTACACACGAAGTAAATATTCAAAATTTTCATCGTGTTGAATTTTTAATCAACTGATGACAAATTACACAACAATGATAAAATTTGTACACCAAAATGAGCAATCAGCAATTCAATCCACACATCCTGTCTTAGTACCAAGGAAGCAAAATGAAACTGAACACGATGAAACGGAAGACAACACACGGAGGAAAAACACTCATACAAAAATCAGCCAACAAGGCCAATATTTCGGCAAAACCCAATCCATCAGTATACAAATAACCAGATCTCAAACACTAATAAGATGAAAATGACCTCTACACACACAGACATACTCATAGAAGCGAAAATGAAAATCAGATTAGTTGTTACAAACTTAATCAAATAAAAAACTGAAGGTTACCATGACCTTGAGGTAAACAACAGAGTAGTTGCATACTGTCGGCAATTTTACTCCAACTCTTTCCACAAACAGTTTGGCGAACATTGAGTCAAGTGGTATCTAATACTGTTCCGAGGCAGTGAAGTTGCATAACAAATATCAGCAAATCAAGAAGTAATTGGTAAGGCAAGTGAAAAATATTATTTTATTAAAAACTTATTAAAACATCGTATAATTCCGAAATGTTTTAAAGTTAAAATTCCATTTAATTCATAGACCTTTCAAAACTGAACCGATTGAACATAATGAATACGTTGATTCAAGATTTGTAAAAGCACAAAGTTGAACTCATTAAGCAGAAAACTAAGATATGGTCTATGATCTACGACTATTTTCAGCTTTTCCAGGTTGATCACCCGGTAGTATTATAAGGAATTAAAATGACGATAAAATATTTTATGTAGATAATGACCATATGTATGTCGTATACTTATTTAATATTTAGGTATAAGATTTATAAGCAAATTAGATGTGTTCTAATGGGACAACCACTGACAGTTTCAATAAAAAATGTCTCCATGCATTATATCGAAAAAATCCCCTTGGATGTGACACTCCTAAATCCAGAACTTTATGTAAGATTTAAATTAAACATGCTGCGCGATGGAGAATAGATTAATTACCTGGCCCTTGTTGTACCAAACAAGGTGTTTGCATCCACTGTCTTCAATTTTACTCCGAATATTTCGGCTTTCAATTTCGGAAGCCGAAATGAGTTGAAGAAATTTATCAGTTCGTCCTCTTTATTATTCCAAATAACTAATGGCATCCAAGGACCGTACATACATTGTTTTTACTTTTACTCCGGATATTTTGGCTTCCAGTTTCACGAGCCTTTTCCAACGGAAAGCACAGCCCACAAACAATTTACCACATGATTTAATGATTTATAAATTGTTTATGGGATTTGTTTTCCGTTGAAAAAGGCTTCCGAAACTGGAAGCCAAAATATCCGGAGGAAAAGTAAAAACAGTGTGTGTACGGTCCTTGGATGCCATTAGTTATTTTGAATCATGAGGAGGACGAACTGATAAATTTTTAAAACTTAGCCAATCAAGTCAGCGAAATGAAATTTACGGTTGAAAATGAATTATATTACAATTTGCTATTTCTGGATGTCATATTAAGTAGAAATGATATAAAATTATAAAGGGATGTTTACAGGAAGGATACTTACTCAGGTATCATTCTTAATCTCATGAAAAAACATCCTTATAGAATGAAAATTGGTATCTTAATATCGATGAAAATTAGAAGCTTGAGACTAACAGATACAAATCATAGAGAGATTGAATTAGATAGCCTGAGAGAAATTTCCAAAGCTAGTGGGTAGCCTCCAGAGTTAATAGAAGCATCTATAAAAAAACAATGTTGGATCGAAGGATCATGGTAAAAACTGACTCCATAATAAGTAGGAAAATAAAAACAGTAGCACGGAAATACAATATACATAATATTTCAAACTAGACCCTGAGCATAGTCAATAAACCTCCCAACCAAAAGAAGAAAATTGAACCGTTGGACATATCAGAAATGTATGAAATTACATTTAATATCTGTAACCTCATTTATGTGGGTGAAACTATGCGCCAATTAAGGTAAGAAGAGGGGAACATAGAACCGCATGAAAATATGTACATGTTGATAGAAAAGATCATGCACGTCATTCAGTAGAGACAGGACACACACTTTTTGGGATGGTTGCAGACGTGTATAAATTTGTGGTCGTAGTAGATTGAAACGAATGATTAGAGAATCTATCGAAATTAAATCGAGAAATGAAGTATAAAAATGAAACAACGCTAGAAAAAACACTGGGTTCAATTAAATATATAAAAAAGTGGTAGGACGCGAAGTTTGCACGAATCAGAATCAGAAAGTCGCTCAAGTAAAAATAAGAACACTAGATTGCTATTAGCTTAGAGAGGGCGGGAGGTGAGTAAATCAATATTTTCCAATTTATTTTCGGATTATCTTATAATTTCATGCTTGATTACTAGTTATCTCATTGTATATATTAACTTAGGTTCTTTGTTTAGTGGAGCACGTTTTAATAAAATTTTGAGTATTTCTTTTAAAAAGGCAACGTTTTGTTTGCACTATTACTTTAATCTTTGTATCAGTAGGCAAGTTTCGAACTTCTTTATGACTTATTGTATTTTAACATAATTAAACGAACATTCGTTGCGCGAGCGGTTATAACAATTATTATAATCAAGGTTGTGACCTTGATATAAGCACCTGAGACATTAATTATTTAAATATGTCAGTATAAACTAAGAATTGTATAGTGAAGAAGAGGCAATTCATCCAGTAGACTGGTTTCGTCCTTATTGGAAACTCATCATGTACTGGCCAGAATTTTCCGCGGACAGGGCTCGAACCTGGGAACGTCTGCTTCGGAGTCTGACGCTCTAACCACTGAGTTGCCTGCTGCTCAGTCGAATCATCACATGCTTTTAGATCAATGTAATTTCACTTGCCTTAGTGTACACTTGCAGAAACTGATTACCTCTCATTCCAATAAAATCATGAGTACATACACACGCGCAAAACATACGCTTATCTGTTTAATCATTATAATCAAGGTTGCGGTCTTGATTTAAACACCTGACCCATTAATTACTTACATATGTCAGTATAAACTAAGAATTGTATAGTGTAGGAAAGGCAATTCATCCAATAGACCGGTTTCGTCCTTATTGGGAACTCACCATGTACTGGTCAGAAATTGCCGCGGACAGGGCTCGAACCTGTGGTGTCTGTTCAGTAATGACAAATTGTGGATGGTTAGTTGGAACTTTGGGTCTAAATGGATGCCATATGAGCTCCACCTATAGGAAAAATAGACTAACCAGGTCACATTAGTTAGTATATAACTGAAAAATGTGTGCAGTGTAGTTTGCGGCAGGATGGCTCAGTGGTTAGAGCACCAGGTTCCGAAGCAGACGTGCCCAGGTTCGAGTCCCGTCGGCGGAAAATTCTGGCCAGTACATGATGAGTTCCCAATAAGGACGAAACCGGTCTACTGGATGAATTGCCTTTTCTACACTATACAATTCTTAGTTTATACTGACATATGTAAGTAATTAATGGGTCAGGTGTTATATCAAGACCGCAACCTTGATTATAATAATTGTTATCACCACCCGCGCAACCAATGTTCGTTTAATTATATCTGTTTAATCTTCAATGGACGTTATTAGATTATTGTAATTTCGTTTCGATAAGATTACACATTCAGACACATGCAATCACATACCTGACAAACACTTACCTAACGAAAATGTATTTTTGCTTAAGAAATCAACCTTTAAGTGAAGATGAAATAGTTTAAACTAAATTTACTACTTGACTTAATGATTGTCGAATTGTTTATATGTGCTTTCCATTGAAAACGGCTTCCACAACAGAAAGCTGAAATTTTCGCAGTAAAATTGAAGACATTGGATGAAAAAAACGTGTTGAATACAACAAATGACAACTAATTAATTTATTTTATGTCACGCAACATGTTTCGTTTGAAAACCCAGTGTGAATTTAACTGAAAATCGCAGTGTTATTATGTCTACTTGCTATGAAAGTATGTATTAGGTGTTGCGAACCTAAGTAAATTAGTTCGTTGTGACCAGAAGGCAAACAGGGCATGAATGGAATCCATAATACTAGCATTACGACTCATCAGTAGGATATATTACCTTGACATTATATATTTATCGAAGAAGGGCGGGAATAATAGGACGACCAAATATAGTGGTTAAAGGGCGTAATACCGGCCCCCTACTGATGAGTCGCCAGTAAGCACGAAACGAATTTGCATGAGATTATACTTTCCGTTCATGTGCTGCCTTTTGTTTTATCCTTCTTCTGGTCACAACTGAACTAATTTGTTACTAGGTTCGCAACACCTAATACATACTTGCATATATATATTAGTACTTCGCAACAAACAGTATTTAACTGTAATACTTGCTATGAAGTACGAAATGTAAGTTTACATAAGATTATACTTTTCGTTAATGCTGAATTTGACTTATCGTTCTGGTCCCATTTGAACTAATTTCTTAATAGATCCACAACGCGTAATATACAATTGCATGCATATATATATATATATATATATATATATACATTAATAGTCTTTCGTTGAATTGCGTGATCACGCTCACCATTGTTTAAACATAACAAACAACGTGCTCCATTGAATGAAATTTATTAATAAATCTTATTTCTGAATAGTCATTGTTCTTGATTCGTTATGGAGCCTGTTCATCCAATCCCAACTGTACATAACCAATCTTCTTCGTTAGCGTTAGTCTATGTATAATTAAGACCACCCGTTTTCGGCAATGGGACCATTGCGTAACGTCATTTTTGAGGTGGGTCATCGCTTTCATTGTAATTGCGTCCGTGAATATGGATGTCGTATTTTATGAAGCGTTGGGCATTTTTGAAGGCCGCTCAGTTTTGTCTTATACAAATTTTAATGCGCGTAACGCTCAGTACATCGGCAGATCAAGAGGCTCGAAATTAGACAAATCAGCATCTTCTCAAAAACTATTAAAGAGTGGGCGAAACTCTGCACGAAAAAATCAGCAATTTGCGAAAGCATGTACTACTCACAGGTCATGCTGTTAGTAGTAACAATATTCAGTTCTATACAATGCAAAAACAAAGAAAATGCTTCTGGCTTTTGAAGGCTGGTAATTAATAAGCTGAAGCCCTGCTTAAACGTGCAGAAAATAATTCAAAAAGAAATTAATTAGATCAGAACAAAGACATAACTGATAGGCCTCTCAAAATAACGTTTCGCAAAATACGACACATCCATCAATTACGAACGCAATTTCATGAAAGCGATGACACATCAAATGACGTTACGCAAAAGGTGGTCTAAATTGCGCAAAGGAGCGTGTCTTAATTGCGCAAAACAGAGACTAACATAAACAAGAGAGATTAGTTATGACAAATTTATAGTTGGGATTGGATGAACGAATATACTAACGAATCCAGAACAATGGCTGTAGATACTGGTAAAAATAAGATTTATTAATAAATGGGTATATTCCGCATGGAGCACGTTGTTTTGTTCTTATGGTTAACAATGGTGAAAAAATTACAACGATAAATAAATAATAAATACATGTATATATATATATATATATATATATATATATATATATATAGGAAGACTAGTTACCATCCACATAATCAAATGAGAACCCAGGATGTATATAAATGAAGGATTGTAAAGTAGTTTAGTCTTTAGGCCAAATGGACATTAATCCACTTTGTTGTTATAATGTGTTTTGTTTTCCTAATAAGAAATATACTAAAATATTCGAAGATAATTGAAATAATAAAGACTGTAAATTATTGCATATATATATATATATATATATATATATATATATATATATAAATACCCTTTAGTCAAGAAAGTTTAAAAAGAAGGAACAACTATTAGCAGTCTGACATGGGAATTCGGCAAGCCATATGGTATATAAAACAGTTGAAATACTTGAACCTTGTGGTGAATGCGTATTCATAATTCTGTATAAATTTTATGGTGACGATTAATTTCAATTTATACATAATTAGCTAACATGCTCTATTTCTGCAGTAAATCAGCTGATGAGATGGAGCGAATAAATTTGTTTACAATATACAATGTGCTTATTTGAATCATATTTTAGTGTAAATATTTCTCTTATTTGAATAATATTAATATATGGATGTGTAAAAGAGAAAGTGTATTTAAGTTTCTAATTTTGGTTTTCGACTAGAGTAATTCAGCATATACTGCACAGTTCACGAATTATTCTTTTCACATTTTGGTCAATCCGAAGAGATATTACTTTTCAGCATTCGCCACAATAAAATTATAAATTTAATGTTGGGGTATATTCCATTACCTGGGTAAATTGAGTTTGGAAAATTATATTTTACAATTTAATCGAATCGCAATAGTTTTCATTTTAGCATAATATTGATGTAATTTAATTTAACTGATCCATATTCATATCTAGAGAATCTTTAGCAAATATAGATTGATTGACTAACTGTCCCTAGTTTTGCGAAACAAGGTTTAACATCCACTGTCTTTATTTGTACTCCGAATATTTCTGTGTATTATTTCAGAGGCTTTTTTTCAACTGTTAGCTCATTGAAACAAGAAATTTAGAATTATTAAGTCGTGTCAAATTTCGTTTAAACGAAATCATTTAAATTTACTGGCAGATCTTTACTGTCTCTACTGATTTTCCACTAGATAAATCGGTGTCATGCACGCATGTGTATGTGTGTTAGTGTACACTCATCCAAATAAAGTTACAGGAATGTCATAGCAACTTCTGACGATTCACTAGATAAGCATACGTTGTTTCTCTGTTTGTACCTTTGTTTAGGACTGAGAAGTAATCAGTTTCATATAATTAACTGCACGTCTACTTGCCTACGAGTGAAACGACAGTGATCATTATTAATTTCCCTTTTGCACGCATCAAACTTATTTTTAACGCTTACTTTGTTAAATGAAGTATTTATTGTGAAATTTATTCACATTATCTTGCCTCCTTCCTTACTTGGATGTCACTGTTAAATTCTTCATTTAAATAAGTAAGCGTTACAAAATAGGTCAGGCGTGGGCAAATATAAATTGCATTAGTGCTGTTAAATTCACTTGTATGAACCGACACGTACGTTACATATATGCAAATGATTACATATCAGTAAACTCAAACACGCTCTCTCTCACAAACACAAACACACACATGCACCGTGCAAGCTTATCTAGTGAAAATTCCGTTGTGGTTGAAATCGAATCGTAAGTATAAATGAGATTTTTAAACTGAAATTACCACGTGAATTAATTAATGACAATTTATTTGAGAGATGCGCCCACCGTTGGAAATGTTGAATACAGTGGATGTAAAAGGCTTGTTTTGGAGAACGTATGTATGACAGCTGTGTGGAAGACAATCGACGTGTGATTAAGTAGAATGTGAGTAACGGTTAAAAATCATCACTCGGTTTTGTCACAAAAAGGATTGGCATATGCCAATGCGTAAAACCTTTTGACATGCTTTGAGGCATTTTAGTGTTAAATATAAACATTTCGTGATTGACAGATTGTAGAACAATTTATTGATACATATCCAGCCAAGTGCTGTCAAAATGATACATTGCACAACAGAGATCGTGTCTTCGACAAAATAGTCACGAAAACTTAAATTTTCGCAGTAAAACAACCACGTCAGAAGAAATTATGATAAAATCTGCCAAAAGCAAAAAAATCTACATTGAAAGTCTTTGCTGTAAACTATTTAGCTTAACGTGTGATTGGTGATAAAAACTCTTTCAATCAAGTTTTCCAGCTTGATATGAATATCAATTCCATTCCAGTCACACGTCCTGAAGCATTTAAACCTTCCAAGATAATTTTAAGCGCAGTATGGAAAAATGACTAGTGTGGATCAAGCCGAAATTCATATATTAACAATTAAAATTATATATATATATATATATATATATATATATATGTATATATATATATATATATATATATATATATATATATATATATATATATATATATATATATATATATATATATATATATATATATATGGCTTACCTTTAGTAGTCTTGCATACACTGAACAAAACTGGAAACATCTTCTCAAAAATTTATATGTAGTTACGAACATAAACTTTTTGTAGCTTTCGCTACAAGTCTATTAGTTATACAATTAAATAATTATTGATTTCGTGGGTGGTAATAACAATTCATTAAATCACTTTTACGAGTTGGATATAAATATCAATCCCATTTTATTTAGTCAGTCGTACAACATAGCAAATCTGCACTCAGTCACACGTACTACAATTTAACAATAATTGTTTGCGCGGGTGGTAAATAATGCTTTAAATCAAGTTTGCGAGCTTGAAGTAAACACCAATCCCATTGTATTTAACCAGTCGTCGAACAACATAACAAAACTACCGCCAGCCGCAACGCACTGACGCGTTTCGACCTTCCTTGATCATCATCAGAGTACGACGGCAAACTGACTATCGAGGATCAAACCGCATTGAATATGGGCATGCAAATCAGCTTAGATATGCGGTTCTCACCTCTAGCAGTCTCGCATCCATTGACCTTGACTGGAAACGTCGGCTGCACAATTTCTATGCGACCGTTCTTTATACAAACCTCCAAAATTTCATCTTATTGATGGCTATTTTGCCTACCTTTTCCAGCATAAGCTACGTAATTTGTCCAAAACATTGCTTTACTTACTCATGCCAGCGAAAGATTGGCTGGTAGACTTCTTTCCGTCAGATGAATCGACCCCGAGTGCCGCTGCAGCCTGCGAAACAGCTTGAAAACGTTTACTCAACTCATCGTCGACAATACCGCGTTTAGCAGCTGCAATAGCAGCTTGATTCAAGAGACCTACCAATTCCAAAAGCTGTCTTTGAGTTTTCTCTTGTTTCGTATTTTCAATTTGATTTGTATTATATTCAATATTACTCTGTTTTGAGTCGGTCTCACTGTTTCTTGTCATATTAGCAGCATTAAAATGTGCAGAAAGGAGATTAGAATTTCCGGTAGCTGCACTATGGGTAGTAGTAGCAGTAGTAGTTGTGGTATTGGTTTTGTTATCCAAATGTACAGAGGTATCATGGTTTCTTAACTGTGAATTTGATACTGGAGTTGAATTTAGTCTGGCTAAGTTGGAGTTGGCGACAGGTCCATTATACGAGTTCACTTCTTCGCGAAGTTGTTGCTGATATTGCCGAAGGAGGAGATGCATATCATTTGGCAGTTGGGCCATAAAAATCGGATCCGCAGCTAACGTGTCGTAGAGCTCCAACAATTGACGCGGGTCGTTCCAGTCACTTGTACTGAAATCGCATGTATCTTCAATGACTGTAGCATTGTTTGGTCAATGTTTGTAAGTGGGTGTGCAAGTAATGTATGTGTGCATAATGTGTGTACTGATATAAGATCATGTGTGCAAAATTTTAATTTAGGGAAATACTGTAATGTACTACTTTTAGTGGGTTGGCGCGAAATGTATGTATGCGTGTACTCATATGATCGCATGAATATCAATTTAAATTTAAGCACACGCAGGTATGCAAATAGTTGAGCTTGCAAGTTTGCTCGTGAGTTGGTTTAAATACATAGACGAATAAATTGAGTGTACGATTGAGTTGCATAAAAAAAGAAAATTGTTAAAATAAAATATTTAATACCAAATTCAAACTGTGGTGGATAAACATAATAACCGTATAATACCAACACAAGATATACACCACCGATATATATATATATATATATATATATATATATATATAAGAAAAAACAGTAAATTAATTGATAGTATGTTCATTGTGGATATTGGCCAGTTTATTTCGAGAAAACTTAACAAAACAAATTACAATCTTTCAGTTATATCATGTCTGGGTGCTCATTTGATTATGTTAATGAGAACGTTTCGCCAAATCTGGAAGTGTGTTTAGTCTACTGAGCGTTATTAGATTTCTGATGACGTTACTGTAAATGAAAAACCGAAACGTTAAGCAGTATATACCAGTATGATACTTTTTGTGTATTGGGTGTAGCGCACATATAACAAATTAGTTCAAATATGATCAGAAGGATAAACCAAATACAGCATGAACAGAAATTATACTCTTGTACACATTCGGTTCGTGCTTGCTGGAGACTCAGCAGTAGGAGCCAGTATTATACTCTTTACGCCATTTATATTTGTATGAGGAATATGTTAAAATAGAACGTTAGAGGTTTACACAGTCGTATAGGAGATTTTACCGTCCTATTTTCCCACAAACTTCACCCAAATATGTAGTGTGTAAAGGGCGTAATACCGGCTCCTACTGATGAATCGCCAGAATTCACAAAACGATTGTGCTGGAAATGCTATTTTTCGTTCAGGTTGTCTTTGTTTTATCCCTCTAATCATATTTTAACTAATTTGTTACGTTAAGCAGTTGTCCGCTACGTTCCTAAGAGTTTTATTACTTGTCCCGCATAAGAAAACAGCGACGTAAATAAAAAAAAGAAGGACAGCACTGAGAAATTTAAATAAACATTTAAGATTGATTTTAGTTTGTGTGATTCGTGGCCAGTCGAGCAAAATATCATTTTGGTGAACATTCTGAATATATTTACCGAGTGTATTTTGTTTGATATAAAGGGCTACGTATAATTATATTAATTTCTTTAGCTTTCTAATGTGTAGCTCTCGGAACTTCTTTAAATTAGGCGTGTAACAACTTTCAAATGTATTTTTAAAAATAGACAGTCAAAATTATACAATGCTTTATTTTTTTAAATACTTTGTACTACTTAAAAACAATTGATATTATAAATAAATTATATATATATATATATATATATATATATATATATATATATATATATATATATATATATGATTGTTAACATGTCCATTATGTGCTCTAGACGAGAAAGAAAAAGGTTTCCGTTTTATCACCAATTTGGATATTAGTTGTATAATTAAACATAATTATTTCACATCACTGCATCCTCACCAAAAACCAAGATGTTTTTCATGAAACAAATGTGCAGTTTTTTTACCTCAAAGGCTGTCTTAGCTAATAACAATTGCCAAAAAAGGCTAACTTTCATATATAGACAATTAATTCATTGTTACTATTCTATGACGGGGCTGCAAAAATTTAGTAATGTCCATGTGACAGGCACATAAGTTTGGATAACTTAATAAAGTCAAATTATTTTATAAGAAATCGTTATCACTCCTTTTGTTATTACCCAGTTGATATGCAATATTTTATGCCAAGTATTGCTCAAAAAACTGGCTATTGCCATCACATGCCAATGCTTTGTAGATATTATCTGGCAGTCTAGCGCAGACGTATACCAAATTACTGGTAATACTAATATAGTTTAAGTTGTGCTGTTGTTTGCATGAACTAATTTGCCTATTAAATACTGTTTGATGCGGAGAGCTAATATATGCAAGTAGATTTGGGTAATCAGTTTGTACTTCAGGCTAGACAAGACAGCATGAACGTAACTCAACCCATGCATCTGTTCCCGCTCGGCGAGATCAGTAATATTTTAACCACTATATATTTTGGCTTGGATTATTGAAGGTAATAAATCTCCTGTATCAGTCTCCATTAGTGAAGATAAGTAGCCTAACGCTAACTCAATTTATTGACTAATATATGGTTATTGTGGTAATACCAACATTTCATTGTACTGAAAAGGTACATATCTATTAGTGTTTCCAAATCGGTGGGGCTGGTACCAAACTCGATGGAATACTGAACAGGCGGAAACACCGAAGCGCTTGAACATCAGTCCAGTACACCGATATCGTTATCACATTTCGTATATAACATCATTCAATCAGTATAACAGCTAGCGGAGGTATGTAGCTTGGTATTAGAATCGAATCAGAAGGATAGCATAGCATGCACACCGGAAGTATAATTCATGCAGATCTGCTTGTTTTATTGAGACTCATTGTAGTAGAAGCCGGTATTATCGTCCTCATATATTTTGGTCAAGAATGTGGGATAATAGACGGTACACATACTTGACCTAAATATATGAGCAAAGAGCGGGCAATGGCTCCTACTGATGAGTCGCCAGTAAGCACGTGAAACAAATGTGCATGAGATTTTACTTTCCGTTCATGCTGGCTTTGGTTTATCCTTCTGGTCACAACTGAACTAATTTGTTACAATGGTTCGCAACACCTAATAATGCACTTGCATATATTAGTTCTCCGCAACAAACAGTATTTAACTGTTGTTATTATATTGAATTCAATGATGTCATGTTTCCCGCGAAATGTGATAACTGCTATCGATCAAGGCCATGGTGTATGGATTTACTGGAGTAACAGGTGTTCAGAAATTGTTGCAATTCTCAATTTCGGTGAACTATAGCATAAATTGATATACATCAGTTTAGTACCCTGTACCGATTTGGAAACAATAGTGTTACTACCATGTAACTTTTCGGTACAATAATGTTGGTATCGGTTACTAACACAATAACCATAGTGTTAATATCCTTTACAGACTCTGTATATATATTATATAATGTGAGTTAGCGTTGAAGTCGCATTGTCGTAGACTTTATATGATGTTATCTTCACTATTGCAGGTTTACAAATTCGTCTAGGAGATTGGACCTTCCTACTATCCCACATTCATGACCAAAATATATAGTGGTTAAAGGGCGTAATACCGGCTCCTAGTGATGAGTCGCCAGTAAGCACGAAACTAATGTGCATGAGATTATACTTACCGTTCATGCTGCCTTTGGTTTATCCTTTTGGTCACAACTGAACTAATTTGTTACTAGGTTCGTAACATCTAATACATACTTGCATATATATTAGCTCTCCGCAACACACAGTGTTTAACTGTTATATATTGAATTGAATGATGTCATGCTTACCGTGAAATGTGATAATTGATATCGATCAAGGCCAGGGTGGCTGGATTTACTGGAGTAACAGGTTTTCAGAAATTGTTGTAATTCTCAATTTCGGTGAACTATAGCATAAATTGATATCCATCAGTTTGGTACCATGTACCGATTTGGAAACAATAGTGTTAGTACCATGTACCTTTTCGGTACAATAATGTTGGTATTTGTTACTAGCACAATAGCCGTAGTGTTAGTATCCTTTACAGACTCTGTGTATATATTATATAATGTGAGTTAGCGTTTATGTCGCATTGTCGTAGACTTTATATGATGTTAGCTTCACTGTTGCAGGTTTACACATTCGTCTAGGAGATTGTACCGCCCTATTACCCCACATTTTTGACCAAAATATATAGTGGTTAAAGGGCGTAATACCGGCTCCTACTGATGAGTCGCCAGTAAGCACGAAACGAATGTGCATGAGATTATACTTTCCGTTCATGCTGCCTCTGGTTTATCCTTCTGGTCACAACTGAACTAATCTGCCTATTGATAAACTTTGATTCCTGATCTAAGATGAATGGCCTTGATTTAGTTTCAATTATGTTAGGTATAAGCTTCAAGCGATTAAATTTCTCTCTATGTAGCCCCTGGATTCTAAGATCATTTTCTTTTAAATTTAGCCAGTATTGTTTACAATTCATACTGCCTCTTAAAGCAACGATGTTGATAAATAATTTGCACGATCGTCTATCTTGTAAGTGGTTTATTTCCGACATCAAGACCTTATTGCCTTCAACAAACTTACAGATTTTAATACCCAATCGTAAACCACTGTCCAAGTATTCAATCTATACTCATTTTACCGATAGTTAAATATATGATAAAGTAATTTTGAAGATATTTAATTGGTATTTGTATTTGCAATTGCAAATGGGATTTTGCGATATTAATATTGTATCAGTTAACTGTGATAAATTTTTATGCTTAAGACTCGGAATTCTGTTTTTTATTGAAAAAAAAACATAAGTGGTCACACATTTCTCTGTTAGAGTATTAAACATAAGACCGAAACTATTTAAAAAAATCACTGATTGTACGGGTGGTCAGAACAATTCTATAAATCAAGTTTGTGAGCTTGAGGTAAACACCAATCACATTTTATTTAATCATTCCACTAAAAACAAAGCAAAACCATCGTTAGTCACGCGTACTGACGCGTTTCGACCTTCCACGATCATCATCAGATTACGGCGGCAAACTGTCTTGCGACGATCAAACTACAATGCATATATATGGAAAGCAAAATTAGATATGCGGCTTTCACCTCTAATAGTATCGCGTATATTGTTCTTGATTGGAAATGTCGGCTGCGCTATTTCTATACAGTCACGAACATTAACTTTTCGCAGCTTTTGCCGAACATATATATATATATATATATATATATATATATATATATATATATAAGAAATAAAATTTAAAAATTCCTGATTGCGCGGATTTTCGTAACAGTTCTTTAAATCACGTTTGCGACTTTGAAGAAAACACAAATCCCATTGTATTTTACCAGTCGTCGTACAACGAACCAATACTACCGTCAGTTACACATAGTGACGCGCTTCGACCTTGAATGATGATGATTAGAGTACGACAGCCAACTTCAATGTATATATAAGGAAAGCAAAAATATTAATGCGGCTCTTGCGTACATTGTACTTGACTGGAAATGTCGACTGCATAATTTCTATGCAGTCACGAAAAGTAGTTTTGCTATGTTTTTTGACGACTGGTTAAATACAATGTGATTGGAGTTTAGTTCAAGTTCGCAAACTAGATTTTACAAACTTTTATATATGTGGTGAAAGCTGCGATAGGTTAATGTTTGTGACTGCATAGAAAATTTTTAGTCGACATTTACAGTCAAGTACAATGTTTGCGAGACTACTAGAGGTGAAAGCCGCATGTCTGCTTATGCTTTCCAGATATATGCATTGCGTTTTGATACTCGCTAGTCAGTTGCCGTCATATTCTGATGATGATCATAGAAGGTAGAAACGCGTCAGTACGTGTGACTGACGGCAGTTTTACTATGTTTTTTGACAACTGATTAAACACCATGGGATTTTGGTTACCTCAATCTTGCAAATTTGATTTAAAGAATTGAAACTATTTGTCGGCAGACTGCCCTGTTTAAATGATGTGTTCCGTTACGGTAGATGGCTCAGAGGAAACAATTTTCTCTCAAATACAATTTTGCGGAAATGCTGATTGGTTCTTATAACCAACTTCTTTGTAATATGGAATAAACATTTTTATTGCACAGACACATAAATTTGAAAACTATTTCCGATTAGAACGAATGTGGTATCCGGTCTTTTGCATCTAGTCGCATAACCCTCTGTTATTTTAAGATAAAGCTGAGGCCAACATTAAGGAAGGTGACGTTGATGATACGCATATTTTTTCTTGTTATTATGCTAGTTTACCGTTTTAGGGGAAATACAGATGTTTTTGCTATTGGTTGTACATTTCGATCATCAAATATGACGCATCTACGATATTCCTTCGTGGTTTCTTGATTTTCACTCATAGTTCTGCAATGGCATGAATGATCATCATTTACAAGTACACGCTGTGTCCGTCTTCTTGATGATTGGATGCTGATTCGTACTATCACTTTGAAGCCTTCCCCACCATTAGTACTAATCACTGGAAGTAATGGTCGAGCTAAACTTTGTAGCATAAGATTTGGGTACATCATTCCCACTACCGTAATCAGAAATCTATTAACACTTAGTTCACTAAACACATCTGGTTAAATTTGGTCTTGTGATTATTGTGCTGAGTGTTATTAGATTTCCTATGAAGGTAGTGGAAATGAGGTACCCAAATCTTATGCGACCATGGTTAGATCGACCATTATTTCCAGTGGTTAGTAATAATGATGCGGAAGCCTTTAAAGTGACTGGACGAATCAGCGGAAGCATAAGTGAAAATCAAGAAACCGCGAAAGAAAATCGTGGATAGGTTAAAAATGCAGAGGCATCTTCTTATAATTACTGTATTTTGACATTTTTGTCGGTATTGAATTTTAACCATTATGAATTTATCTCGATAACCGTAGTATCGGAGAACACTTCTAAGAGCTCCAGATCCATCTCGTACTACACTTTCAAATCCCGCTACCTAGGTATATAAACATACTGCGTTTTTATGCCTTAGATATGGCACTTTTGAATCGGGTAAACTGTCCCATAAAATTTGCAATCAAGACCTCCACATTTTGACACCAGAAAACATTCAGGTATAGCAATTCTCCGGAATAACAATTATACGGAGGAAATACAATATTTAATCCAGTATAAGACTAAGTTTAGACGAGGCAAAATAAAAAAAGTTAATTCTTTTGATGTGTAGCAGAAATTAATTCGACTTTTATGCAAATATTGAAAACCGACTTCAGGGAATCAGACGACATTGCGGAAGAAAGCCTTTGTATTTTAAGCAATTAAAAATCTAGATTAGTATGTAAGACGACGTTTTGTCTACAGAAAAAACCGACAACTTGTAATTCAGAGATCACCTCGAGAATTTTACCGTTATGTCTTATTGCTGCAACATCTATCATACAAAAAAATAAGCCAGCAAAGCTACTGTGAAAACTCCCACAGCATGTTGTTGACATTGTAAGTTAACACACCCTACATGACTTAATTACAAAAGTAGTAAATTTGAGAAACTTGAAGATTGGGAATGAAATATAGTTCTTTTGAGGTGCACTCGCATTTGTACCGACAACTCTTTATGAACTGGTCTAATGCGCATATGTGAACGTGTAAAGAATGCGTATCTTAATTTTCCAATGCAAATGCCAAATCTAAGAGACCTCCTAGTATGCTATTGCAATAATTCGTTGCATCGCTCCTCTCTTAAAAAAGCATATGAAAGCATTACATGGACGGCATCAATCCTAAACCATCACTTGAGCAGAACACCTTATGCAAGTAATATGTTGATTGAATTAAACGAACGTTGGTTGCGTGGGCGGTGATAAAATTTACTATAATCAAGGTTGCGATCTTGATATAAGCACCTGACCCATTAAGTACAAAAATTCGCTATTATAAGCTAAGAATTGTATAGTGAAGAAATGGCAATTCTTCCAATAGACCGGTTTCGTCCTTTTTGTGAACTCATCACGTGCTGACCAGAATTTGACTCGGACAGGGCTCGAGCACCAGATTCCGAAGCAGACGTGCCCAGGTTCGAGACCTGTCCGCGGCAAATTCTAGCCAGTACGTGAAGAGTTCACAATAAGGACGAAACCGGTCTACTGGATGGCTTGCCTTTTGTAAACTATACAATTCTTAATTTATACTGACAAATGTATGTACTTAATAGGTCATGTGTTTATAATAATTTCGCGACCTTGATTATAGTAAATGTTGATTAAATATTTTGGGTCGAACCAGAAGAGTTAAGGTATACACTTATGTAGGAAGAGGCAAAAATAATGAAAATGACATAAAGGTTTGCCAAGAAGAGTAAGAATTTCAACTGCTGTTTCCTATTGACCATAAAATTATATACGAATAAATGATGGGTTTTTGGTTAGTATTTAGTAAAACAATCTGCTCAAAATATGATCTGGAGAAAGAGTTGAAAGAAATAAGAAGCACAATTATGGAGAATATGTATCCAGATCAATTCATATGCAATATCTGCAATAACCACCAATAAGCCGCTGGAACAATAAAATTACTCGGTAATTACTCGATCCTCAATTTTCTTTATATTTACATTAACTTTATCTTCAACAAAAAAGTATTGCCCTTCTGTCTAATCAGACGTAGTATTTGTCTTTCATTAATGTGTTATAGTTGGTATTTAGACCGCATTAGGAAGCCGTTGATCACATGAATTGGCAAGCTCCTCACATGGAAGGTCGAAATGCGTCAGGGCGTTGCGACTGGCGATAGTTTTGTTATGTTTTTCAATGACTGGTTAAATACAATGGGATTGGTGTTTATCTCAAGCTCGCAAACTCGATTTAAAGAGTTGTTACTACCACTCGCACAATCAAGTATTGTTAAATTGTATTGCCAATATGTGTATATGTGGCGAAAGCTGCAAAAAGTTAATGTTCGTGATTGCATAGAAATTATGCAGCCGATATTTCCAACCACGTACAATGTATGAAAGACTACTAGAGGTGAGAGCCGCATATCTAATTTTGCTTTCCATGTATATGCAATGTGGTTTGATCCTCGGAAGTGAGTTTACCGTCGTACTCTGATGATGATCATGGAAGGTCAAAACGCGACAGTGCGTTGCACAACGACTGGTTAAATACAATGGGATTGGTTATTACTTCAAGCTCGCAAACTTGATTTAAAGAATTTTAATTATTACCAGACAAATTTAACCAATACTGACATAGTAACAAGCGGTAAATCATAGAATTTAAATACTGTTTTGCAGGCTAGTATATATATATATATAT
The DNA here is from genome assembly GCA_029291075.1 of Eudiplozoon nipponicum. NCBI lineage: Eukaryota > Metazoa > Platyhelminthes > Monogenea > Mazocraeidea > Diplozoidae > Eudiplozoon > Eudiplozoon nipponicum. The sequence continues at coordinate 33,414 of JAQBSW010001010.1, read as the reverse complement.
ATATATATATATATATATAATAGTGTATTAGGTGTTCCGCGCCCAGTAACAACTTAGTTCAAATATTACCAGAAGGATAAACCAGTCATCATGAACGGAAGGTATAACTAAATAAAACGGAGAAAGTAAATACCCAAATGTTTGTGTATCCTGCAATATCACACAAATCAAGGCTATTTATAAAAGGTCAAAACAAAATTTTAATCTACAGGGAAATAACTACGAAATACACGCAGACCAGTCACACACAAACCAAAAAGAAACTACTAACAACCAATCCAAGATAGTACAATAGGAATTTTTATATCAGCAATGGGAGTTTATAAGATATACTCGGTAAATTGGCCTAAACAAATAGCTTCTTATTAACGTTCTTGCGGAGACACGTGAAAATTAAATGCATTATTATACAAAATATAAGCCTAACATGATTGATGATAAATAATAAATCATTCACGTTTGTTTATGAATCCGATATATCATATATATATATATATATATATATATATATATATATATATATATATATATATATATACGCATTTTAAATCACGAATCAACCAAAAATAAATAAAAGATAGCAGTAATATTGATTATTCACGAAATAAATCGGCATTTATCTACTATGCAAGTATGTATTAGGTGTTGCGAACCTAGTAACAAATTAGTTCAGTTTTGACCAAAAGGATAAACCAAAGACAGCATGAACGGAAAGTATCATCTCATGCACATTCATTTTCTGCTTACTGGCGACTCATCAGTAAGAGCCGGTATTACGCCTTTTAACCACTATATATTTGGGTGAAGAATGTGTGATAATAGGACGATACAATCTCATAGACGAATGTGTAAACCTGCAATAGTGAAGCTAACATTATATAGTCTACGACAATGCGACTTCAACGCTATCTCACAATATATAATATATATACCGATTCTGTAAAAGATACCAGCACTATGGCTATTGTGTCAGTAACCTATACCAACATTATTGTACTGAAAAGGTACATGTTACTAACACTATGGTTTCCGAGTCGATACATGGTACCAACATGATGGATATCAATTTATGTCATAGTTCACCGAAATTAAGAATTACAACAATTTCTGAACACCTGTTGCTCCAGTAAATCCATACACTCTGGCCTTGATCGATATCAGTTATCACATTTCGTGGTAAGCATCAAATCATTCAATTCAATATATAACAGTTGAACTAATTTGTTACTAAGTTTGCAACACCTAATACATACTTGCATATATGTTAGTTCTCTGCAACAAACAGTGTTTAACTGATTTATCTACTATGTCATAAAATTTATTTTCTGTTTCGAATAAAATAATTAATTATTTTTTATTGTAAATAAATAGTTATTATTTATATATTAAGTAGTGTGAAGAAGAACACATTTCATTTTTGTTTTATTTAAATTGTTGTTGATTGGTGCCACTATTTTCCACAGATAACATCCGCGGAGATATTTATTTGGAGAAATGGTTAAAACACAACCAGATATGTTCAAAGCAGACTAAAAATATGTAGGAAATAATTTGTACATACTATATTCACAATGTGAACTTATGACTTGACGAAAAATATATTGATGGACGGATTATTATATATTAACCATTGAAAATTTATACAAAAGTAATCAATCACAAACGACACATGCAGTCACCTTTGCATGTCAACGCTAAATTGGCGAAATATACGCGTATTTTTATTGTGAATACCCAGGAAAGTAATTACAAAAGCCAGCTATAACCTACTTAATAAGTCCTATGGAAGCCGTGCAAATTTTAAATGATAACATGTGTTTGTGCTGATAATAAATATAAATATAAACTTAAATGCTATTATTAACACGTGTTTTATTTGTTAGTAATACTGGCAACGGATAATATGTGAACCATCTGTTGGACAAGACTGGCAAGGTAAAATAAAGGCAACTGCGTAAATGGCATCAAAATCATCATTATCCGAGCTTTAAATTAATCAACTTGATGAGCGATTACTACTGCAATCTACAAGCCTTGTATTGTCACCAAAGAAATACAACAAACTTTGTGAGTATAATGAGATAATGAATAAAATTCGTGTATAATTCGTACATACGATAGGCGAAAAAGCGAATGCCTGTTCAAATCTCACTCCATAGGAAGAAGGGTATCCATATATCAGGCGTCGCATAGTTATGCAACAAGAATTACTCCTATTCACGCACAAACACACAGCTATATGCATTCACAAATGGACACGTACTTAGCCAAAAACACTCGTACGACTGTTGCAAATAAGTCGAGATGAAACATAATATCCGACTAGATGTCATTCAGTCAATCAAATGGGAAACCATGATAATTCCAACTGAATAATTTTTTTTCGTTAAGTATATACTAAATAAATTTTACACATAATTAAGGTAAAAATAATTTCAACTTCTCAATTTTTCCTTTAAAAATATGCTATTTCGATTGCTCAAACCAATGGAACTCAAATAGATTATTAAAATCGGGGTTATCTTTGCACCCTCACGTAACTAAATAGTTCAATATCAGCCAATTGTGTTCGTTCTAAATGTCTAAAAAATCAGGTTCTGTAAATTTTAAAAAAAATCAGATGCAGTGCCAAAGAATGATTTTTAAGCAGTAAAGAAGAAATAACAACAAACCGACGAATAAACTAAGAAGACGCGTATTCCTTAATGCCAGTATGATTCATTCGTTTGGTCATCAAAAAGTAAGTTCGTAAGGAGTTAAATTTAATTCATTAACTATTAAGTGGAAGCACTGATGAAATAAAAAATTGAAAAAGAGATGAAAATCCTCAAGATATATTAAGAATAATTACCTGGTCAGTCAAGATATTTTCATAAGCGTGATGCTTGCATTTATAACTATTAAATGTCAATCTTGTCAAATCATCAGAAGGAAATACTCTCCTTACGATAAAAATTATGCATCAATAAGAGGAATCAAAGTGAAATGTACATCCTCGACATTCAAAATAAAACTGGACACCTTTATCACAATTCAACAAAGTGTGTCAGTCCAAAAGCAAATAATGAACAGGAACTGAATACTTAGATATGCAGCGCAGTGAAAAATACAGAAAGAATTCCAAAGACAGTCGACTCATAACAAAGTTCCGTAAGCACAATCTCGGTAAACTAAAAACAGACTAGACCATACGACCTGTAAAACCGGAAAAAATTTAAGGAATTACTACTTAAGAAGTCACTGCTTACAGTGCGTCAATGAACGAGACAATAAATAATCATTTAAAATTGAAATGTAAAACTTAACAAAAAGTCTACTTCTTCCATAACGAAGCAATCATTCATGATATTTGCAGCATGATACGGGCGAACGTTTTGCCTCAATTGGATGTATATGGTATAAGGTCGAAACTCTTGGAATAAATTCAAAAATCAAAACGAATTTGTACAAACTCAACAGAACTGCACAGCAACATAAATCCGAAGCCTTTCTCTGCAAAATACTACAAAATCTAAAAAGAAATTGTAAAAATATCAAGGAATCGTTCGAGATAGCAGACGAACTGAAGGCGAAAGCATGCATGATAACCGAATAGTTTCAGTTAATTGTTCATTTTTGTTTAGTTATATTTCATTGGGGAAACTGTTATCTTTCGTCACCTGGCTAAAATTAAAATTCCAAGTATTTTTATAGTCACTAATGTCGTCTGTGACAATATATCAGCGTGTAAAAATGTGCAATTTGCATTTGAAGGCAAATTTCTCCAGTAGTGCAGCTTTGGGGATTTATACTGCATTACACATGGCTAATTTGTACATGAAAACGAGCTAGAAATATAGAATTGGCCATTAAACGCTTTCCAGAAGATATGTGGTCAATTTAATTTTGATCATAAAAGAGATACACAACCCAAATATAACCTTATAATAAGTTAACATAACCGAACCAGATAAATTCACATTCTCAATACAGAAACACAACACTCTTCAAATTTAAGATAACCAATTCATTCGTAAAACAACTGTTATTTGGCACTGGCATAGAATAAAAAATATACTTTTGCAGGGCAATAAATTCATTAAAAAATAGTGTGCCAAAATCTCATCAAAGAAAACGAATAAACTATCTAGCAAACAGGATTTAGTAGATCTGCTATAAACACAAGATTGCGGAAGAGCTAAGCCGCCTAAAAGAAAATTTTGCTAATGATTTACTACCCGAAGCGGTTTATAAGGATAAAAATTAGATCGCGCATACTTTATTTTATACAGGATGCCAAAAAATATCCGCCTAAAATTAACGTTTAAAATCGACCTAACAGTCTCAATAATTACGCGTTCGCTAAATCGAATCACCAAGGAATGTCTCTATTGTATATATTCAAATAACATTTATCACACTGATGATCCTGAAAGTGGATGCAAAAGACCAATTGATGATGATCATGGAAGGTCGAAACGCGTCAGTGCGTTGCGGCTAGTGGTAGTTTTGTGATGTTGTTTGACGACTAGTTAAATACAATGGGATTGATGTTTACTTTAAGCTCGCAAACTTAATTTAAAGAATTGCCAACTGTCTCAAAATATTTATCAAAGTTTACCAGTTAATACGAGTGTATGATAGCATATATATATGCAAAAGAAATTAATTAACAAAATGCATCAATACATACTGTCGAATCTGAAGGACAATTTACTAGTTCCATTATGAAAATCCACAATATTTTTACACATTCCTTAAAAGGTATAAATAGCCAAATTGGCAAAATTCTCAATTCCACATAAAGCAAAGTTGACAGATGTATAGACATCTACCAAACCTCTGAATTCAAACAAAACACCCCCATCAACCTGATGTTGTATTCAGCTGTCCAAAAACCAACGAAGCCAGAAATAATATTTAAATTTCCTGCCAGACCCGAACATCTATAGAGTCAGCATCACGGAATATTTAACTAGACTGACAGCAAATAGAATAGAAGCATTTCACTAAAGATATCGTTATTACAATTAACATTGAGCCACCCTGTCGCACACTACACAGTTTTTAGTTAATATTTCTTGGTCAGCCTTTCCTTTGGGTGGAGCATATATGGCATCCCTTTAAACCTAAAATTTCAACTAACCATTCCCTATCTATCATTATAGAACAGACCCCACGCTACATGAGGAAGTGGTATTAAAATGAAAATTTATATTACTAAACAATAATTAGTTGCGCGGGCGGTGATATAACTTAATATAATCAAGGTTGAGATCTTGATCTAAACACCTGACCCTTTAATGTACATACATTTGTCAATGCATACAAAGTATTTAATAGTGTGGAAAAGAAAATTCATCCAGTATATATGTTTTGTCCTTATTGGAACACATCCTGTTCTGGCCAGAATTTACCACGGAAAGGGCTCGAAACTAGGCACTTTTGCTTCGGAAGCTAGTGGTACAACCACTGTGCAACGCTACCACAATCTATACACAAGTAACAGTTTTATACCAGCTAATGTTCCTTGGTTAGACTTTCCATTGGGTGAAACTTATACGGCATCTCTTTAGACAAAAATTACCAACTATCCATTGCCAAACTCTTATTATAGCACAGACACCACGATACATGGGAAGTAGCATTGAATTGAACATTTAAATATTTAAATGAACATAAGATGCGCGGGTGGTGATCACAATTATAATCAAAGGTGCAAACTTAATCTAAGCACATGACCCCTTTATATACATACATTTGTCAGTGTAAACTAAGAATTTTATAGTGAGGAAAAAGCCACTCATCCAGAAGACAGCTTTCGTTCTTATCGGGAAATCATCACATACTGTCGAGTGTTTGCCGGTGGAAGTGCTCGAACCTGGGCACATCTGCTACGGAATCTGGTGCTCTATCACTGAGCCAACTGGCCGCACACAACACACACAATTTTCTGTTATATACTAACTGCTTCATCTATAATGACAGATTAGGTATGGTTAGTTTGATCTTTGTGTCTAAAGAATTGCCATGTAAGTTCCACCCAAAAGAAAGCCTAACCGAGAAACAGTAGTTAGTGTATAGCTGAAAATTGTGTTGTGTGCAGCATAGTGGCTCAATGGTTAGAGCACCATATTCCGAAGCAGACCTGCCCATGTTCGAGCCCTGTCCGCGGCTAATACTGGACAGTACGTGATGAGTTATTCCTAAAGGCGAAACTATTCTACTGTGCAAATTGCCTTTTGTACACTATAAAATTCTTAGTTCATACTCATATAGAAAGGTCAATTTTTAGATCTAGAATTTAACCTAGAATTTGATATTTGTTATCACTGCCCGTGCAGCCGATGTTCATTTAGTAAGATAAAACGCAGTCTGAAATTATTTCACATTCATTTACTGAAATCGGAGCGCATGATACAACTGAAGAACTGTAAATATGTTCTTGAGTTTTCACAAAGCATTAGCCGTTTATTAGAAATAAATATTTTTTGAAGTTTTGCGCGGTACCAGCTTCATTTTCTGCAATGCCGTGCTTTGTGTACGCGGGTTGTAGCCTGCACCAACAGCTTCACAATGATCTGAATGATACCAATTTGCCTTTACGTTTCTGTTTTGTCTTTGATCGGGCTGGGCATGCATTGGTCCCTTTCTTCGACCAAATTTGATTAAATCTGCTATTGTGATTATTGCGCTGTGAATATATGTGACTATTTGCCCGATGATGGAACGGGAAAGCACTTTCCGAAACGTAGATGTAAACAAAGATTGGATAGAACCGCATTTCCAATGGTTAGTATGAACGATGTTGAAGCCTTCGGAATTGAATATACTTTACAAAACAAATAGTAATATGTTCTAAACTAATTGTTTACTATTTTACTATAATAGCAGAAAGTTTTAAAATAAATATTTCACCAGAAATATCACCTACCTGGCTTTTCAGGTTTTGTATGCTGTGTGTTGGCTAGTGGTAACTCCTGTCTAATCTCATCGTCCCCAGACGTGACATTTGTCATTGCAGCTGCAGCCACAGCTCCAGCCAGCGCTGCCAAGCCAGTTAATTGGTCCGCATCAATCGGCATTGCTGCTGCGTGTTGGCCAGTGGTTTTCAAACTGAATTGCCCCAAGTTGTTGCCACAAACTATGTTGTTCGGATTAATGAGCGTAGGTAAAGGCTTTGCAGCGGTTTGCTTGTTTTCCGCATTTAAAAGAATCAACTGATCAATGACCTGCTGCGTGAAAGCCTCTACAAGATCAGAATCAGCTTTGTTGGCACCAAGCAGGCAGGCCAACTCGTCAGGAGAAAGATTAGCTTGCTCAATTAATGCGTTTAATGCGGCATCATCAATTGTCAAGGGTGTATTTTGATTGACGAATGTGTTTTCGCTCAAGCTTCGAGCTAACAGTTCAATCAAGTCAGAATGTGGCTGATTTTGAATATCACAGGACGGTAATTTTAGTGGATCTGGCTTTTGCACGGTTTCATCGTTTTTCAGGCTTGCAGCATTTAATAGGCCCAATTCATTCTCACCATACAAATTCTGACTGATATTTGGGTTCATATCGTTAAGAGCAGCAATTCTTTGCAAAAGTGCCGAAATCTGTCGCTGATTCTCGATCGTACTTGCGCTAACAGGGACATTTTTGGCCGTATGACCATTCCACTCTAATGGAACACCATCAAGAAGGCGAGGGTTCTCCAATGTATAGCAGTCATTAAAATTTAAACCATCTGATGTTTTACCACCTGTTTGCTGGTATGAGCTAGCATCTGAAGACGAGGCTGTGCTCAATATTGGAGGGGGAAGACCAGCCAACGAAATTGGCGGAACCTGCATCATCCTCATCAAGTTATTTGCCGAATCAATGGCTAAACATGTCGAAATGTTTGGAGAAACAAGCGTATTTGGCTCAAGTGAATTTATTTGTTCATTCAAGTCAATATTGGCAGGCTCCATTACAGATTGTGGCCTTCGCTTTAACGCGAGTCTTTCGCGTTCTTTTTCTTTTTTCTCGTCATCAATTAATGTTTTCAGTAAACGTCTATGCTGGCGTTCAACGAAGCGACGCATAAGCTGCTCACTAAGTAAATCCCGTTCTCCTCTAGGTGAACTTGCACTCAAGCATGCCGTTCGACCAGGAACAACAGAGCTGCAGAGATTGCTTAATCCGCTGCCCAAAGAAGATCTCCACCACGATGCCATACCACGGTCACGCGATGTATGGTTTTCAAGTCCATTTTGATCGGCGCCGACAACTGAACTTTCTAGAATATCCGTTGTGCCTCCTCGTGTCGACCCGCTATTATTTGTTCGTCGTCGAATGGTCCGACTTTTGTTGTCTCTTAAAAGGCTGGAGTACAAACCTGTAGCCTCGTCAGTACGTTGAAATCTATCTTTCTCGTAAACGCTACGCTCACTACGACCATAAATTAATGAATCTTTTGTGCTGTTATATTGTTGACTTTTTGATCCGCGAGCTGAAGATAACAAATCTAATTTACGAAGGCTTGCAGCAGCAGCGGCATTTGCTGCTAAAGCCGATTCGTGAGTTAATCCGTTAAGCAAAGTCTGCCTATCAATACCCTGCAAGTGATCTGTAGACCTACTTAGTTGACGGCGAGCTTTCAGTGAACTTTGTAAATGTTGATTACGATGATCTAATTGGCGAGGTCTTGAAATTGAGTGATCCTCATGCATTTTAGTAAACTCTGATACATTCATTTCTGCATCGTCAAGCCGAAGTTGATATGGATCATCGCTGTTTAGATGTGCAATGGCTGATACTGTTGCTATAGTTTGTTCAACGGGTAAATCAATAAGATGCTGATCATCAGTGGTATTTGCTGACTGGCCTAACATGTCATTGGACGCTGGATCATAGCCTTTAATACCATTAGCATCAGCAAAGAGCGCCTGTTCTCTCAACAGACTATTAGTGATCAAGTCAAGTCCATCTTGTTCGGCAAAATCAATGGAGCCAATGGAACCAGCCCAGGAGCCCCCACTTGTGCCTTTTCTGTTTACAGCAACATTGCGTCTTTCACGATCGTTGCTTAAATTACCAATTTTTAAAATGGAGGTCGGCTCGTTGTATGCATGTAGGCCAGCCTTTGTTGACGTCGTCCAGCTACTACGTTTCTTTTCAAAACCGTTTGGCCGCTGAAGACTTCCTGTAGATGTATAATTTATTCGCGAACTTATAGCATACTGTTGCTCAGGACTAAGCATGACTGCATTCTGTTTAAGATTTATCCAATCAGAAAACTCATCAGATTCTCTTGAAAAAGGGCCAATTGCGTCATGAGCTGTAGTCTTTTGTCCGAATGCAACTGTGTTCGTTTTATCCGTAATGCCAGCAGTCAATAGGGGATCAACAAAAAACTTCTGATTTGTTGAGATACTGTTTACTCCCGATGTTGATCTCCATCTTGGCATACCCACCGGCTGGGCATATGGATGAGGAAAATCGTTTAGTTCATCTCTATTCACAAAATAGCCACTACCTGTCTTATTCCCGTATAGATTATGAATTAACTGTGAAGCAACTTTAGCTTTAGACCCTGATCCTGTGCTAGTTGCATAGAATCCCGAAGATGATTCGCACCCACTCGTGGTTGAATTACGGTTAGCATTATGGAGACTCGGAAAAAATTCATGAAGACTTGCTCTGTGGAAAGGAAGCTGTTCGTGATGCACACTAGCATTCCTTGGATTCATGTCGGTCGCAACATCACGTCGGTTAGCAAAATCGGTGTCAATTTGAGGGTTTTGCTGGTGAACTTGAGGAAAATGGTAATTGGAAACGCTATTCTGCGATTTGTAATGTAGATCATTTGGACTGGTTAATAGCTCAGGCATTAAACTATTGTCCTGATAGGTGGCAGGGCTTGATTGCTTAATTGTTGGAACACGATATTGACTTGCTTGGCGATGTCTTAAACTGTTGTATGTTGAGACAGATTGTGGATTACCTATGTCATCAATGCCAACATAATTTTGTGCATTGTGCATTGCCCTTGTTTGGTAAGCACTGCTACAATTTGCAGAAATATTTGGTGCCTCGCCAGTAAGTACACCACCACCAAATGATTGATTACGCCTTCTTAGTGACGAGTGACCACTAAATGATGTACTGCCTCGCCCAAAATTACCTGAAGCTGACTGTGGACTAGGTAGAGGCAATCGAGATGTACTGCCTGTTATGCCTCTAACAGGCCTACCGGAATATGACGAAGTCGTTGAGGAAGACATTGCGTGCGGTTTGCTTAAGGTAGAACATCCACGAAGAGGAAAAATTTCGGTATGTACTTCTTCTGTTGCAATTTGATCGCGTTGATTTCGAATCTCATTCAAGATTGAGCGAATCTCAGATGGCTGGCAATTTTCTAAAGTTTTTCCACTATTTCGAGACTGATGCAATATCAAAAATTTATTACTGTTTGTTTTGCTACAAACTGTGGAACTGCCTGCTATGCTTAACCCCGTCTTACTTGTAGGACTGCATGTAGAATAATGAAAAAAGTGCACTGGGCTTGCTGAAATACGACCAGAAACTGTGGAGACAAGTCTATTAGAAGGATTTTTTGTATCAACATAAATGCACTCAATTTTTGCGTCAGCACTTCGCCTATTTCTAATAAATTCCTCTTCCGGCAGGCTAGAGAAAGTAAATAGTGGTGTCAACGGCCGATGGTTTTTGGTTAGTGAATTGACCTCTTTGTTTATTTGAGTAGTAGTACCTTCTAAACGAGAACAGGCTGATTTTGGTCGATCTTTGCATGATGCAAAGCCATACTTTGCGTCTTCGTCTTCTAAGCAATGTGGTCGGTAAATTATGTTCTCTTGCCACGAGAAACCGGGCTCATCATTTTTTCCGTCTAAACGACGATAAGCATCGTTTGAGTAATAAACCGAACGAAACTTTGAATTATTGGCCAGCGTATCGTTTTCTTGACCATATGTCATAAATAAGTGAGAATTTTTCGAATTATTACTCGCAGATTGGCCACTACGCGTAAAATGCTGGCACACAATCGGTTCGCTAACTAGAACGTCTAAACGTGGTGCAGAACTACCGCGTGGAATCTCGAAAAGTTTATCTTTGTGTAAACGACGATCGGATAAATGTAGAGGCGTTGGAGCTTTGCAATCAACTAGACGAGGCGAAATTACCGACGGGGAGGGTAATGTATCGGAGTAAGTTCGGTAATTAGGCCTCGTCATGCACAAGTAGTTTTTATCTGTTAGATTTTTTATGTTACTTTGGCAGGTCAAACAGTCAACCGTCCTAAAACATGTGACGTCACAGGTAGATGCTGCTGTTTGATATTCATTCGAAAGATGCGTTGAAAGATATGGATTTCTTAAATATTTGTCGCTTTCGCTGTATTTTAACTTTCCATATTGACCGTCATAGTCGATGGGTTTATAACAATTATACTCTCCTAAACAGTCGGAACTTTTTACTAAAGTTGAACTTGATCGAATGAGCGTTTTTCTGGCCAAGTCAATTGGGCGTCTTGTTGCAAATTGTGCTCTGCAACTTGACGTATTATTGCGTAACAGCAAAGCTGGAGTCGAGGCGGTACTTGCGTTGTTCAGCTGTTGTTTAGACAACGTATAAAGACTACGACTATTGGCGGTAACCTCTTGAGCCGTTGAAGTCACAAGCGATGTGAATGATACAGATGGTTTAGTCAATGTTTGGCTTAACTTAGTAGAAAAGGCGTGATTATGAGAAATGTTGTTTTCTCTGAGCTGTAACACAGGACTAGCTATTGAATCTGGCTCAAGTTTGCTTCTAAGTTTATGAGCAGCTAGATATTCGCCAGTATAAAAATGTGGACTATCACCACTAATCAATCTTTCTAGTCGTTGTTCTTCCGCGTCAATATCAGCTAAACAATCTCCATCGCCATCCTCGCGTAACTCGTTACTTTCCAGCCCGTTGCCATCAGATAGTTCGCCAATCTCTGCAATTGGGGAAAAACGTCTAGCTACAACAGACGCATCTGAAGACAGAAGAACTACACCTTTTAAGGGACACGTAGGCAAATAGCTACTGCTTAACGCGTTGTGGGAACTCGATAACGTGTGCCACCGTTTTGTAGTTTCTGAGAATGTACTTGATTCCAAGCAGGAATTTGGGGCTTTTTGAGCAACACTGGTATTAATTTGATGAGACGAAACAAGATAAACGCCTTCATTTCTGTTTTCGTCGAATTCACTGTCGTCAACCACACCTAGACTGGCATTTGTTAGATTCCGTGCAGTTAATCTTCTGCATTGTAATTTGCTTTTACCCTTGTTTGCATCAATACAGTTTTCAACAGAACGGAGTGGTCTAATTTCACTTTGAGACTTAGACGCAAATATGCAATTATCACCTGTCCTTGATTCATTTGTAAGTAAAGCATCGCTTTCTAAAATAAAATCCTTGTCGTCGTCATCAATGGAATCCAACTGAAAGTGGGAAATTATCCATATGTCATTTAACTGATCGAATTTGCACCAATTTGCACAACTTCCAGATTGAGATCCTTTGGGCGGATAACTGCCACGTGCAGTCGGATTATAAAAATGCGGCGTAGATCCAATGAAAGGTTCATTTTTCTCACATTTACAAAAATTATACGATAATGAAGGCTTTGGTAAGTTGGAAAATTGGCTAAAATCACTATAGTTTTCGTTCAGTACAAGTGTGTCACTTTTTGATGTTGAACTGCCTAAGTCTGGCAAATCAGATGCAAGACTGACAGAAAAGCTATAACTAGTATTGCTAGTAATGGCTGAAGTCTGTCTATCTACACCATCAATAGCAGGACTGTCGTTAGGTTCACTAACTTTAGTGCTTTCACTACTAGTCTCAATAATTTTGTCACCAGTGTTTGATACAACAATAGAAAGGGAATGCGGAGAGCAATGAGAACTCGGAATTAATTTAGTTAAACAATCGTCAATTCTGTTAATTTGAAAAAAATTGTCATTGATATAGCTATTATTATGAAGGTTTTCATTATAATTATTAGTATTAGTGTAATAATTCACGTGAGCAGAATTGGGTGTATTTGTAATGACATCAGTAGACAGACTAACTAAAAGAGGAAAAAACAACTCAGAAAATTCATAAATACCCATTGTTTTCTCGCCTGAACTTGTGGAAGCTTCAGCCAATAGGTGTACAGCCTTGACAACAGCCATAGTTGTAAGTTGAGAGCTTTCTTCATTTTCATTGGTCGTTCTACATTTTTGTCCGACGTTTACACTGCTACTTTCTGTATCTGGCCAAGCACCGTATTCAGTTACTAACTCAACTGCTCTTGATTCTAATTTCCCTACTGTCTGGATTGTATTAACTGTGAGTTGCTGCTCACGTGCGTGATTTTTTTGCGCGCACAATATTTGCAAACATTTATTGGCCAATATTGATGCAGCCAATTCAAGCTCCTGCTCTGCTTTCAGCTGGCTATCTTCAACTTCAGTCTCTTTATCATTAATATCACTAGAAGTATCATTATTATGAAACTGAGAGTCTTTTTGAAATGAATTATAGCAACAATAATAATCAAATGCAATATTCAGAAGTTTTTCTTTTGCATCCTCTGTGAGTGTGTCTAACATACAGACACGTTCATTTATAGATTTGCTAAATCCTAATTTAATGCCATTGCACTGATTTGTCTGCTTCACCGCCTGTCGCAATGTACTTGCATAAAGCGATTCACTTTGTGGTTGGTATTGAGTAAAGTTTGTGTCAGTGTTGGATAAACTTGTGATGTTTGAACTGACAATTTCTTCAACATTTGCAGCAAGACCGGCCTGACTACAAACATTCGTAGACCTAGTACTAATAGTGCCGTCATTTTCATTGATATCAGTATCGTGTTCTGTAAATTTATTACTGCTGTTTGTGCTTTTCCCCATTGATTTGTTGGGCTCCTTGTCAGTCGTTTGAGTTTTGTCCTTATTGCTAGAAATATTCTCCCTTCCATTCGGTGTTGTTAATGGCTTGATTGCGACCTGTTCGAAATTACGAAGTTTCGCAAAAAAATCATTTTCAGACTCATTCTTGGGTGCCACTGTCCCCTCAAGATCATACTCGTTGAAACCGTCGTCATACTTGCTGAAATCTGCGATTGTTGTTAGCGCACTTTTGTTATTGTAATTAATATGAGAGATATTAGTTGAGCTAGTACTTGTATAATCTGTTGGTGCACAAGTACGCTGAGAAAGAAATGGCCTTTCCACTAAAGAAAGTGCATTTACATAGTTTTCCACTGTATCTTTGTTGGCAAATGTGTGGTTTGTATTGTCCATGGGCCGAATAACATTCACGTAAAGTGCTTTAGAATCATCGGTTTCCCGTGTACTATAATTATTTGGGAAACCGTCTCTTTCTATGGGAACAGAACTGAATATCGACTCTTCACAAAGCCTTTCGTTTGTTGATGATCCAGCAAACTGCTTCTTATTAGTCTCCGGTTGTAACACATTTTCACATTCTAGCTCCAATGACTCATCATCAATAACGACCAAAGAGCGAGTCAAACTTCCCCGCCGTCTTGTCGAAGTGGAAGATTCGTTTTCTACTCCACCTACAGTCTCACCAGGCAGACCGTTCTGTCCGACTTCGAAAATCTGTTTTCATTTTGTAAATAAATTTTCGTTATTTTATTTCTCATGCACAGTTTAAAAAAATACTTTTTTACATTAGATAAAAATGTAAATTTTATACTAAAGATTCTTCTATCGTTTGTTTGCCAACCATACGACCGATATTTATTCTTCTTCAGAGGCAGTTTTGATAAATAAATATTAAAAAATTGAATGAGACGGATTATTGTAGTAGTGCTGAACTCACGGTCCCCTTTCTTTTGCCAGTTTCCAACATATTTTTATTTAAAATTTTGACTGAGACATTTGACGACGTTTTCATACATGACACAACAAACCAATCAATTGGATATGATTTATCTGGAATTTATATTTCGGTACTTGGCAAGTAATACGATTTTACGACTCTACTTGTTTGATATTGAGCTTTTTTGGCACCAGGTAAAAAAATTTTTTAAATGGAACTTGAAAGAACGTTTCTATTTTAGTGATATTCCCCAGTTTGTAATGGCATTTATTTTGTAAAACTAATCCAATTTTCCCAACCATCCCGCTTACAATAAGAAAGCGAAAAAATTGGACGTGACGACTCACGCAAGGACATTATCACAAGAGGCTGCAATTGAAAAACCGCCAATTATTGACGGTTTTTGCTATAATTCTGCAAACATAGTTTCACTGAGGATCAAACGCATAAAAATATTAAAATTCAAAATGAATTGTGCAAAATAATTTTTTGCTTTTAGAAATTTAATCTTAATTGAATATTTTTTTAAAAATTAGGCTAGTATATGCCTTGTAATATGGTCGACTTGAATCCGAAAAATCCAGATATGTAAAATAGAACATGTTTAAAATGAATTCAAAAGACATGAAATCTGAAGCGACGCACTATAAAGACCATCAAGAAGACTAACTAAAATGATTTCAAGCTAGATTATATGCGGTATTGGAATTTTTATAAGCAGATGGAAGTTAAATTATAGTCTTACTTCATAAACGGAACAAATATCGGAGAATTTTTAGATATAAAATTTAACTAGTTGTTTTACCTCTGCTTATGTCGCTTCAGAGTGAAAATTAAATTTTAAATTCAGTGTAACAGATCTGCAAAAGATAATTGACATAAATATGTTCCAAGTAGTAAATTTACAATTGATAAATGTTTAAGCTTTATTCGTTCAGTAGATGTTTTATAAATCCATCTTATTTTCAATATGGTTTATATTTAAGATAAAGTTCACTAATTTAATTAAGATTTACTTATTTTATATCGATTATCTCCCCAGTTACATTGACAGTTGCATTTTATTATATTATTTACTTATTTAAGCTTAGTTTGGATAGAAGATTCAAAATCTTAGTTTAACTATTCATCACAAGCTTCTGGTCTAGGTAGAAACGTCAGCATCAGGATTGCTCGTCGTACTCGGTGTGATAGAAAATAGAGTCATCATAATTTGTAATCTGACAAAAGGTGGCCTTCATAACTTGATTTGAAATATAAAGTCGTGGATCCAGTTGTAAATTTAAACCCCGCCGGCAGTTCTGGTAAGCTCTAAGCAGATTACTTAGAGGAATGACATGATTAGATTACAAATTGTACTTACTGGAGTCATATATCATATTTGGGTGATACAAATTATTAAATAAATAGAATAATTTCTAATGTAGCGCTTGTATGTACGTTGTATGAGTCTACCTCGAAATTTATTTTAAGAACTCCATATAACGAAGAAAAGTAAAGCCATAAAATTCGTTTAAACCATTAAAGTCCATTTTTTGTTGGGAAAACCTTCGTTTAGATCAAGCAATAGCTAACGCTTGAGGAAATCATGTTATAGCTTAGCATGAATTACATTTCGCTTCAAATGGCGCTTTAAAAACTAAATAAAAGCAAAAAATTAATGGCTCTTTCGCAAACTGTTACTTCTTCCTAGTTTAGTGACTCGTCGATTATCATTCTGAAATTGAAATTCAGTTGGTTTTTAATTACGTGTAAAAATTTGTACAAATCTTGCTCTGTAAAGATTATTTTCATCTCCTAAAACTGTGAAAAAGTTTAATTAAAAATATATGTATTTATAAATTTAAATTCTGAGGCCTATAAAATATTTTATGAGTAACATATAAACAATTTCATGTGTGATAAACAATCAAATTTGTTTGAGAATCAACAACTTTAACGGACAAATACACGAAGAAGTGATTATTTGTATGTATCAAAGCTGAGCCTGTTTTTAAATTATGCAATTTGTATGCTAGCAAATAGTTGCTTCGAGGAACCCAAAGGCTGTGACGCACCGTCGACGAGAAGGATACACATGTTTCTGTAAATTTTACAAGCCTTAGCTTTGAATCGGAATTAAAATGAAAATACGGAAACTACATCTCTTATCTGAAATGAATGTTAGTCGAGTACATCGAAACAGAACTAAATAACATAAAAATTACTTGCTGAACGAAATTTAACAGAAGAACCTAAATATTTTAGGATGGTGATCAATTAGAAAATTTTGCTGCATTATAAATTGTGCAACCAAAAATGGTCATTTTCACTAAAAAGTTGCCCATTATATATATATATATATATATATATATATATATATATATATATATTGAACTGAGGTGACGCAAGCAATTGATTGGTTGTTCCATTATTTCACACTATCTCTATGCTTATATATATATATATATATATATATATATATATATATATATATATATATGTTCGCCGTGCGTGTGAATATTTCGGTGGTTTAGCATTGACTGTAATAATATTTTGTTAGTTTGGCGCGTAGTTTCACAAAAGCATGACTGTACCGAATTCTATAATCTGGCGAAGTAGACTTTATATAATCTATAATAACGAGAAAATCGCTCATTTGCTATATTTTATCCTGCCAAAATCAGTCAATTACAGGAATAAATCCCAATGTTCCTAGAACAATCAATGAAGAATGATCATTTATATTTCAAGACACAAAACTTGATTATAAGAAGAATGACCATTGTTCGAAGACAATGTAACTAAGCGACCATTTCTTGATCTAATTCAACATTTCTATTGAAGTGTGCCATGTGGGCAGAAATCACAGCCAAGTCACGAAAAGTCTAAATGCCTTAAATACTGGGCCACCAGTATGAGAGTGGTATATGTGTTGGAACAAATTTTCCTGTGTAAACTAACGTAAAAACTCGTCTGGAGATTAGGAAAAGGCACTATGACGGCAGAAACAAGGTTTTTCAATTAGTGATAGTAATTATGTACCACCTGAAAACATTCTTCTCTCAGATATGCATTTATGTTTTAAGAATGGAATACCTTGTAACCGGATTTCCACTCCAACCAATTTAAACTAAAATTATTCTGCCAATAGAATAACATCTTTCTTTAATCACATTGACTTGGTGCTGAATGTTTGAGCTTTTCTTTGAATCAAAGTTCAAATTATTTACTGGTTTAATACAGATTAAGTTGTCTGTTCTAAGTGATTCAGGTAATTTACGCCGTCCAAATTGAACACCATTGCACGGATTCTGATAATTATTAAATATTTCGGCTGGTCTGATGCGCAAAAATACACATTTCATTGTCGCAGACTTAAATTACTTAATTTTAGCGCGTTTGGTACAAATGATATATAGTGAGTTTGCTTTGAACTTGCATTAACATAGACTCGATATGAAGTTGACTCAGCTATAGTTTTAATACTCATGCGTAAATGCAATTGCACTCACCAACATTCGCATAGTTCCGGAAAAAATACGTTCTTAATTACCTGGCCCACGTTGTACCAGACAAGGTGTTTGCATTCACCGCCTTCAATTTTACTCCGTATATTTCGGCTTCCCGTTTTGGTGGCCTTTTCCAATGTGGATCACATCCCGAAAACAATTTTATAATCATTAAATCAAATGATAAAATTAGTTTAAACTGTTTTATTTATACTTATTGATAAATCTCTTATGCTTAACTGTCGTTTTACTAGGGAATTGCGTGTGTGTGTGTGTGTGTGTGTGCATCCGCCTGCTTGTGTATACTAATTGAAATGAAACTGCAATGATCTAATAACGCTTACTGACGATTCACTAGGTAACCATACGCCATGCCTGTGTTTATGTGCTGTCATTGGTTTTGGATTGAGAGGTAATCATGTACCGGCCAGTACATAATGAGTTCCCAATAAGGACGAAACCGGTCTACGGGATGAATTGCCTTTTCTACACCATACAATTCTTTGTTTATACTGACATATGTAAGTAATTAATGGGTCAGGTGTTTATATCAAGATCGCAACCTTGATTATAATTATTGTTATCAGCACCCGCGCAACCAATGTTCGTTTAATTCAATGATCATCATCAGAATTCGTCATAATCATCATCATCATCATCATCATCATCATCATCATAATCATGCTCAGCTATACAAAAGCCAAACTGACTAGCGAAGATCAAACCGCAATGCATACATGTGGAAAGAAAAATTAGATATGCGGTTCGTACCTCTAGTAGTCTCGCATACATTTTACTTTACTGGAAATGCCGGATGCACAATTTCTATGCAATCTCTATATATATATATATATATATATATATATATATATATATATATATATATATATATATATGTGTGTGTGTGTGTGTGTGGTGAGAGCTGTAAACATAGCAAACTACCACCGATCAGGGCACTGACGCGTTTCGACCTTCCATGATTATCATCAGAGTACGACGGCAAACTGACTAGCGAGGATCGATCCGTATTGCATATATATGAAAAGAAAAATTAGATATGCGGCTTTCACCTCTAGCAGTCTCGCATACATTGTACTTGTCGGCTGCACAATTTCTATGCAGCCACGAACATTAATTTTTTGTATATAAAGAAGAATATCCAATGCCAACTGATTTAGGACGTAATTTTATGCACATTTATGTCGCATATTTTTGTTCTCCTTCGTATGCATGCCATCATAAAATAAAATTGCAAGTTTCAGTAGCGTAGGATGAAAATAGCAAATATTATCGAAATTTTATTGTCATTTTACGATTAGAACTCACGAATTTCAAGCGTATGGGTCAAATTGTTATAAAGCCGTCAGCTTTGCTGCCTCTCGAATAAACTCAATACAGATTTAAGAGTAATGCATTAAAAATTAATTGTAAGCCTAATTAAAAAAGAAAATATTTACGCCTTCACTAATATGGCAATGTATATTCGCATGAATAAGTTAGTTCATTGAACAAAAGGTAAAGAAATGCATTTGAGCTGAATCCTTTTTATCTTCTCGTCGATAGACAGACACTTATCTGATTATTGTACGAACTAAAAAGTGATTGTAACCAGTTGTCTCTTTATTTGATAATAATTTAGACCTTCCCGTGTTTCTTATTTACCACACAGCTCATCACTTAATATAAAGAGAAATTTACAAAGCAATTATGAAATATAATTTAAATCGCTTCATTAACACTTGTAATTGGGTAATAAAATTATGGGAACTTGCGTTTCACTAGATAGGCGAATGTCGCATATTTTTTGCGTATGTCCATAACAACTATGTATTTAGTTAGATATTATCAACGCATGTGTTAATCCATATAAGGGAAACTAAAATGAGTAAATTTTAATTTGCCACTTACACTCGTCGGAATATATTTTTTATTGTTAACAGGGGAAATGGCTTAATTAAGAGTGACCTCAGTATTTAGGATGGGGAAAAACATAATACTAATACGCCCAAAGTAAAATCATAACAGTATAAGTAATCAAAAAAATTAGTAAAATGAAAAGCTTAATCGTGAAAAAATGTTAAAGAAATTTAAACTCGGACAAAAGATCCACTAATCAAAAGATAATCATCACAAGGAAAGGGGACAATTAGGATTACAATCCATGAATAAGTGTTGAAGTCAATAAAGGATAATAGATTCCCTAACCAATCTTGTATCCAAATCTCAACTTTCATTATAATAATCTTGTAACTGTTGCGACTGCATATCGTTATGCATCTACAGTCGTCTGAGTTAATTGTGTGCCAAATCTACACAAAATGACGTGCAATATCAGATCTAGTAGTATGAACATACCTACATACATTATGTGATGCATGATTTCCTCACATACATGAGATTTCAGACTGTACGGGATTTATTTAAATCAAGGTTCAGATCCTGATATAAACACATGTAGCATTATTTACATACATTTTTCAGTATAAACTAAGAATTGTATAGAGTAGAAAAGGCAATTCATTCGTTATTTATTTAAATCAAGTTTGCGAGCTTGAAGTAAACACCAATCCAATTGTATTCAACCAGTCGTCGAACAACAAAACAAAACTACCGCCAGCCGCAACGCACTGACGCGTTTTGACCTTCCATGATCATCATCAGAGTACGACGGCAAACTGACTATCGAGGATCAAACCGCATTGAATATATATTATATGGGAATCAAATTTAGATGTGCGGCTCTCACATCTAGCAGTCTCGCATACATTGCACTTGACTGGAAATGTCGGCTGCACAATTTCTATGTAGTCACGAACAATTAATTCAGTAGGCCGGTTTCGTCCTTATTAGGAACTCATCACGTACTGCCCAGAATTTGCCACGGACAGTTCTCGAACATCGGCATCTCTGCTTTGGAATCTGTTGCTCTAACCACCGAGCCACTGTGCCCCTTACTACAATGAATTTTCAGTTATATTCTATTTTATATTACTTGGCTAGCCTTTCATTTAGGTGGAGTCTATATGGAATACAATTAGACCTAAAATTCTAACTCTCGTAATGTAGGAAATCTGATGCTCAAGGTAAGAAACTGTCTCCAAATGATTTTTATATTTAAATGAACATTGATTGCGCGGGCGGTGATAACATTTTCTATAATGAAGGTTGCGAACTTGATAAAAACACCAGACCCATTAAGTACATACCTCTGTCAGTTTAAACTAAGAATTGTATAGTATAGAAAAGGCAATTCATCCAGTAGACCGGTTTCGTCTTTATCGGCAACTCATCACGTACTGGCCAGAATTTGCCGCGGACAGGGCTCGAACTTGGGTACGTCTGCTTCGGAATCTAAAGTTATACACACTGAGCCACCTTGCCATACACTACACAAAATTTTCAGTCATTTATCAATAGATAGAACTCGTTTAGTCTTTTATCTTTTACGTGGTGTTCATATGGCATCCAATTAGACCCAAAGTTCCATCTAGCCATCTCCAGTCTGTCATTATTGAACAGACACCACACTACATGAAATGAAAATTTATAAAATTAAACTAACATAGGTTGCGTGGGCGGTGATAACATTTTCTTTAATCAAGTTTGCGCACTAGATAAAAACACCTGACCTAATAAGAACATACATCAGTTAGCATAAACTAAAAATTGTATAGTGTAGAAAAGGCAATTCATCCAGTAGACCGGTTTCGTCCTTGTTGGGAACTCATCAATGCATAAAGGCGTTTTCTACTAGAACGGACTACATTTTGCACAATTGTCATTTTATTTCTTTTTAATATTAGCAGATGCTTATTGGGAACCGTCGAAAAATATCCAAGGCTTCAAATAACGTTATCAAAATTTCCAATTTCGTTTTGTTTTCAATCGGGCTGAGTTTGTATTCGTCCCAATGGAAATGCGGTTCTATCACATCTTTGGAACGAATACAAACTCAGCCCGATCGAAGACAAAACAAAATTGGAAATTGTGATCAATCGGATCTTTGTGAAACTGTCCGTGCAAAGCTACTACCCGCGTACGCTAAACGCGGCAATGGAAAATATGAAGCTGGTACTCCGTAATCAAATTTAAAAAAGATAACGGTATATTTGTGAACATTGATACTACACCTAAGTTCGTCAACCTATCACCTATATCCAGCACACGTTTATCAATGATTCAAACGAATTGATACGAATTAATTAATTTATGCCTTAAAAGAAACATGCTGCACGACTGGGAATAGATTAGTTATCTTTTCCTCGTGTTGCGATACGAGGTGTTTGCATCCGCTGTCTAACTGATTTTTTTCAAATATTTCGACTTCCGCCTATGGAAGTCTTTTTCAATGGAAAGCACATCGCATAAACAATTTGATAATCAATACGTCAAGTGGAAAATTTTTAGCTAAAACTGCCCCATTTATACTTGTAATTAATGTATGTTCTGAGAATTATAAATATTTTCGTATTCTGTGAAATAGGAAATTAGGAGCTTTATGTTTGGCGCTACTGAGCATTAGCAACATTAATTAATTGGTGAATCTTTTTGCTCAGTGCTATCCTTCTTGTTACGGATTTGACTGCATTTTTCTTGTGCGGGACAATTAATAGCACTCAAAGGTAGGTAAAATCTTGAATCCTGTCCATTTTCAGGTTCGCCGATTATTGGTCTTGACTGATGGGTTCTCACTTGTCCCTTCATTTTTGAGTCCAGCATGAGCTGCTTGTCTGAAAATGACGTTGGAGCAAGATTTTCCATTCTTTTTGTTCCAATATTTCGAGACCTTATTTCTAGTCTCATCTTCAGGGTTAACACAATAGGCACAGGGAAATACATCTTGTGGCAAATTGATTTCACGGTTTATGCACTTTTACCCAATCATTAGTTTTGGCCACAATCGTATCAAAATTTTATGTTTGTAACCATTTGCCGGAACCAATTCCTCAGAAGCAATCATATTATTGGCTAAAAAATTTTGCTTGCACTTTTAACCTACCGGTTGGGACTTTTGTTGTTTTAGTGTATACATCCTCTATTTATTATTAGACGGGCTCATTAGAGTATTAGCTACTAATTTATCAGCTTTTAAGCAGATAGCTTTGTTCTACATTCACCCGTTTCGGAGAAGTCGAACTTCATAGTTAGGATTATTTTATAATTTCATGTAAAAAAGTGTGGCCTATAACTATTTAATTAAAACCACTTCTTATCTGAAAGCCGTTGCGCCGTTTTAACAGCCTTTGTAATGACATTTATATATAAGTGATCTATCATTTGGAATCTAATTGTTTAAACCAATGTTAAGCAACTAAACGTAATTCATCTTAAGACTTAGTGTTGAAAGATTTACTATAAGATCAACTACAATTGGACTGGTACTCTTTTTGAAAGGTCTATCAATTTTCAAATCAGCCAACCTTTTTTCATGTCTATATCAAATTTTTCGCAATTCTTTGCAGCGAAACTTGTCGGTAACCTTTTCTGTACAGTTGAAATCATCAGTGTACAAAGGGAAAATAACTGAATCATGCATTCGCTTTCTCTTTAGTTACATAAAATTGAAGTTAATTTAATCACGAATAAAGGTTTCCCTTATATTAAAACAATGCTCGAATGTATGGCATAAAATGCAAGCTTTCAGATAAAATGGAACTAAAAATTTAAAACATTTTTGAACTACATCATTTTTTAACTAATGATTTATAAACAAAATAAGGGCCAAACCTTACATTTTGTTTTTTTAATTTGCATCGTTTATTTGTAATCTTTCCCGTCATACCTAAATATAAATCGATATTATCCAATTAAAGTCAGATATGAAGGTGCAGATGATATCATATTCGACTATTTGAGGCTTGTACGAGTAGTGGGAGATATGCAATACCAGTTAAACATCATTCATTCATTATATTACAGTTAAATACTGTTTGTTGCGAAGAGCTAATATATATGCAAGTATGTATTAGGTGTTGCGAACCTAGTAACAAATTAGTTTAGTTGTGACCGGAAGGATAAACCAAAGGCAGCATGAACGGAAAGTATAATCTCATGCACATTCGTTTCGTGCTTACTGGCGACTCATCAGTAGGAGCCGGTATTACGGTTAAAGGGCGTAATACCGGCTCCTACTGATGAGTCGCCAGCAAGCACGAAACGAATGTGCATGAGATTATAATTTCATTCATTCTTGTCGAATACACATGACAATAAGGCAAGTGCTACGTTCTTTAAATCAAGTTTGCGAGCTTGAAGTAAACACCAATCCAAATGTATTCAACCAGTCGTCAAACAACATAAAAAACTACCGTCAGTTATGTTGTTCGACGACTGGTTAAAAACGTTGGTATTGGTGTTTACTTCAAGCACGCAAACAGGATTTAATGACTTTTTACCACCACACACGCAATCAATTAAGTGCTACACTCTACAGATCTACTTTAAAAGTTGGACAATTCAAAAAATGAAGTTGTGAACATATGAATGTGGACTACACTCTGAAGGACGGATCTACATTAATAAGAGTGAATGAATTACAAACGTCAGCCAAACATGGTAAATCAACGATACTTAAATATTGTTTAAATGAAATAAATTGGTGGGATGCATGGTATAACAAAATTGACCTGATTCCTGTTATGAGTGACGGCTATTTGTAACGAGTTATTTTAATTATTTGACCATTTCTCACAATGTATTTATTTACACATGAATGTAATTATATTTAACTAAAGACTTAGCAGTGCCAGACACAAAAACTCACTCGATGAGCACTAATCTATTGGAATGACTGTGACTATAACCTGGTTATAAGTATAAATAAGCGGTTATCAGAGCAATTTTACACTTGCTTTTTCAGTTTATTTTTATATTGTGGACTAAAGAAAGACCCCGTACGACACTTCTTAGGCGAAAAGAAGAACTGTGTTCGAGCACATGTTTTCCAGTACAGAATTCAAGCAATTAAGCAATACTCGGTATCGCACTAATTTTTTGGCAATGAACATATCGGTTAATAAATCTCAGTTTACTTTAAACTATTATAGTTAACTTGAATTAAATTATGTCGACAAAAATCAGTAATGAGTGAGTAAACATTAATGCAAACATGGACGCGTTTTCAACGCTTCTACTTCTCTAGGTTTCCAGGTGAAGTTTGTACATTTATTTCAAATTAATACGAATAAAAAGGGCTGGCATTGGTTATATAGCTTCCATGAAAGATAAAATTTCAGCGGCAAACAAAAAATATCCAAGAAAACAGATAGATTTTTTGCTTTTATACTATGATTTAGCAATTCGTTATTCACTTAAAATTTGCCTAGCTTTACTGAAATTGTCCAAATTATGTGCGGATTAAAAAGTTTATCTGTTTATAATTTCAATTGTTTTTGTTTTAGAGGCGACGTTCGTAGAAAATCAATACGGCTAAATCAACCAAATCGGGCATATAATTTAAAATCTCTCAAATGTTGAAGTCTAATTCATCAGCATACAACAGTATTTTCACTTCTTCATTAGTAGGTCAAAATGAGTACAAATTTGATTGGATTATATAAAATCCACCCCATCGGTCAACTAATTAGTGGCAAACCTATAATAAACATCTGATTAAACAAAAACAACAGTACGTGAATTCGCGATCCGCCTAAGTACATCAAATATGGTTATGAGCTTAAAACTTCATAAGTAATTTTTTTAATTTGCCATATAAAGATGATCCTTTTAGGAATCTAATTAGCGAACTCTAGTCTGCCGATTGGGATGTGAATATTAATGCGAATCTTGTTCGGCAAATATGTCAATGATTCTCAGTTTGTACACTTGGCTGTGATAAGAGATGAACAGATAAGTTCATTATGAAGAATTTCCAGGTTGTTAGGTTACCAAAAGCGTTTATGTTTTTCATATTTTTATAGTCTGTTTTTAATAAGATTTTTTACGCATATATATATATATATATATATATATATATATATATATATATATATATATATATAAACAGTGCATTGAACTCGCCAACGATATCCAGAACACAATAGTTTGGATTTGATGAAACTCATGATAGGCAGTATATATCCAATTGCAAAACGGATGATCAAGCTATAAATATCGTGAAAACTACCCCTTCGCATATTGCTGTACTGAATTTTTAAGAAACTTCGTTGTTTTTAAGGCGAGTAGGAGAAATATATCTTCGTATGCCTTTAATTTAACGTCGCATGTAAGGAGAATTTTAGGTTTGAGTGCCTAATAGAGTAGAAGCAACCTATACTTTATAAAATTCGTAATTTTTTCTTTAAAAAAATGAATATATATATATATATATATATATATATATATATATATAGAATATGCTTATTTAGCAAATATCGTACAAGAAGTATATGCGAAATTCCACACGAATAAATTGAGTAACTTCATGTACGCTTGCGTTTCCTGATTATTCAAAATGTTATATTCCGGTTGTTTAAATTATCGATAATACTAATTTACGAAAATACGTTACATTAACAGTGGGCAGCCAATGCCGTTCACCATTTATTTATCCTCGTTTTACACTATTGAAAAACGGTTTTAACACTTTGGATAATGCGGCATTGTATTTAGCATTGCGTGATGACCTTGCACCAATTTTTTTATCAGTTGCTTAGCTTATGGCTTTAATATGGAACGTGAATTGACATAAAAAACGGAAGCTTGCCTTTTATGCAGAAGGGCCCCAAAGACACTGAGACTGTTAGGCCGATAAGAGATAGCCTGTCTACTGTATTCCTTCAATGAAAAATACAGCGCTATGTGAACCGAAATAGAGCCAAATGTTAAATTACCGAAAATCAGGGTCTTATTAGTGGAATACCGGATGAAAAACGTCAACAGCAGGCAAAAAATGTGTGTCGTGGCGGGCATTTTGCTATGTTACTACTCAGATTGCAGAACTATTTGTTTTACGCCAAGCAATTTTTGCTTTAATACATGTTTTTAGGTAAATAATGACAGCCGTTAGTATAGTCAGATAGAGAAACTTAACAATATCTCTTACTGATAGGTATGGCTCATAATATCACTCTCATTATGAAATGCTAAGGCCGGAAGATTGTCGGATTGTAAGATTCTCTGGCTAATAAAGTTAAGGAACACATGGAGGTACTAAATCTGCCTTTGTACTATGAAAAGAATAATATTTACCACGTTCAGTAAAAGATTACTATCCCTAATGCCACAAGCAAGCATCAAAATTATTTTATCACTGGTCGCGCCTTTACAATTACCTAAGCAAAGAACAATGCGTTATTTTACATACGCTTTTCATGCAAGTCCAGTAAATTACAGATGATATTCTGGGAATATCAGATAAGATACTGGTCAAGCCAATTTAATGAATGCAACCTTTAGTCCATGCACACATCAAAATAAATATTGGATTCATCCAAGTGGTTTTCAATATATCCCAAACTAATATGTAAATTTCAACAGACCTATCCAGTGAAGACTTTTGCTAATATATTATATAAAAATGTTGTCGATTTAACTGCCTTTCTGCTAATGTGGTCAATTAATGTATGGCAACTTATTTGTGCTATTAGTTGCATGTTCAGATTTGGGGACAAAGAGGTAAATATTTTGTGATCCTTTAGTTGCCTTATTCCCATTCCGGTGCAAATTAAATACCCGCATAAAATTGTAGAAATATGTTTAAATTTAGTTACGGAGTGAAGCGAAGGTATAATTTTAACCGACACACCATGAACGTATAAAGGTACTACATCATTTGGTCGCTTTATTGACATACCCTTACATAAATCGAAGTAAAAGCCTGTCGCCGGCTCCTACCATTCAGTCGCTTATAGTTTCATAATAAATGCATGGTCAATTTGTACTATCCTCCATATCCAAATTGAGCTAACTTGTCACTAGGCCTGCCAGGCTTAATGCTTCAATAAGACACTACCGACACACAAAATCTAAAGCTAATGTTTCATGCTAAGAAGATTATGTAATCTAAAGCTTGAAGTTTGAATTTGTCTAGCCTTCATTCTCCCTTCGTGTATGCACTCGTACTTCCAAAAACAATAATTTTATTCCAAAAATAAATACACGTATTTATCTATACAGAAATCACTCATTATATATCATTAATGTTTCTGAATGATAAATATCAGAATTTTTTTATATATTATAATTTATTGTGGATTAATTTTCCATCTCTATTAAAGAAAGCATAGTTCGGAAATTCATTATTAATTAATTGTTGCTTAAAATAGCAAATAAAATTTTTTTGAATCAAGTTTGCGTACTTGAGGAAAGCACCAATCTAACTATATTTATCCGGTCACTCAACAGCAAAACTATAGTTAGTTTCTAAGAATGATGGTTATCAAACTTCCGTGGCCACCACCAGATCACGACTGACTAACGTGGATCAACAGCAACGCACGTGTAGCGTAACCAAAACCAAATAGGCAGTTCGCATCACTAGTTGTCTTGCACTGACTATTCGTGTTTGATAATTTAAATTGTAAAATTTCTATGCAAACACAAATATTATGTTTTAGTCATTTCGCCTAAAGTATTCCAGCTTAATAATTGATTAATCGATGAAGGCGTTGGTTGTCAAAATATTTTAAATGCGTATTTAAAATTTAAAAAAAGAATAAATTTTATTTAGCCAGTCGCATAAGAAAAAAACGTCTGTCATTTGTACAGACTGACACAGGATGACCAATTCTGATCATCATCAGAGCACGACGGCAAATTTCCTAGCGAAGATCATACCGCAATTCATATATACGGAAAATAACACTATTTATGCGGCTCTCACCCCTATTAATCTCGCACATATTGCTCTTGATTAATAATATCGGCTTCACAGTTTCTATGCTATCACGAAAATAAAATATTTCCATCTTTATTCACATTTATGTCAATTATATAATTTAACTAACACTGATTGCACTAGTGATTCTAAAAAATCTAGAATTAGAATATTTGAGATGAAAGCTAAATATATTTTGCTAGTCTAGTTGTACAATAGCAAAACTATCACTCATCGCGTTTTCCGGAGCGTTTAGCCATTCCATCACCTTTATCAGAGCCAAAAAAGCAGACTGACTAACGAGAATCAATAAAAAATACTTAAGTAAGGTGGGTAAAATCAGATATGGAGCTCCTCGCGCTACTTTCTTTACTGCGAGAATGATTGATTAAAATGGTATTTAACAGTTAAATAATGATTATTGCGGAGAACTAATATATATGCAAGTATGTATTAGGTGTTGCGAACCTTGTAACAAATTAGTTCAGTTGTGACCAGAAGGATAAACCGAAGGTATAATCTCATGCACATTCGTTCCGTGCTTACTGGCGACTCATCAGTAGGAGCCGGTATAACGCCCTTTAACCACTATATATTTTGGTGAAGAATGTGGAATAATAGGACGGTACAATCTACTAGACGAATGTGTAAACCAACTATAGTGAAGCTAACATCGTATAGTCTAAGACAATGCGACTTCAACGCTAACTCACACTATATAATATATATACCGAGTCTGTAAAGGATACTAAATCTATGGCTATTGTGTTAGTAACCGATATCAACATTGTAGTACCGAAAAGGTACGTGTTACTAACACTATGGTTTCCGAGCTGGTACATGGTACCAACATGACGGATATCAATGTATGCTATAGTTCACCGAAATTGAGAATTACAAATATTTCTGAACACCTGTTACTCATGTTGGTAACATGTACTAGCTCGGATACCATAGTGTTAGTAACATGTACCTTTTCGGTACTGTAATTTTGGTATCGGTGACTAACACAATAGCCATAGTGTTAGTATCCTTTACAGACTCAGTATATATATTATATAGTGTGAGTTAGCGTTGATGTCGCATTGTCGAGACTTTATAAAATGGTACCTTCACTACTGCAGATTTACACATTCGTCTAGGAGATTGTAGCTTCCTATTATTCCACATTCTTCGACCAAATATATAGTGGTAAAAGGGCGTAATACCGGCTCCTACTGATGAGTAGCCAGTAAGCACGAAACGAATGTGCATGAGATTATACTTTCCGTTCATGCTGTCTTTGGTTTATCCTTCTGGTCACAATTGAACTAATTTGTTACTAGGTTCGCAACACCTAATACATACTTACATAAATCAGGTATTCGATCTCAGGTTCATTCACTTTGAAGCTTTGAAATTTTAACATTCACCATTTTTGGTTAATAAAGACTGGTATTAGTAACATTTCTATTTTTTGATCAAGCTTCACCGTAACAGCATAGAAATAAATTGAGAACAAGCTGAAAACGATTGGAATGTACTTAAAATTGCAACAATGCCCTAGTGGCTATATAGGACCGGCAAGGATAACGCATCAAAAGTTCAGACGTCTTATTCATATATCAATTATTCTAAGAAATTCTCCGGAAAAGAACAGACCGCTTTTAAAGGTTAGGTTAGGTAAATAGCTTTTAAACTGCTACTTTTATACCAGCAATTATAAATCGTCTCATGGTGATCAAATACGGTAATGACTTTCACGTTTGACGAAAGTTGCATTAACCGCAAAAGAGTATTAAATAAATATGGAATAATTATTATTACAGATTTATTAAGAGCAACGTATGTTGTGGAACTATCAATAGAGAGTGTTACATCTATCATTTTTTTTACTCTATGTTTTCATGAGGGTACAGAAAGATTTATGGCAAATTCAAATAAAACGCAAGTAGACCGTGCAAAAGAAAAAGAAATATCCCTTGTACAATTGCCATGTGCAAAGATAGCAACACGAAAACCATAGTTGTCCTATGAGACCAATATTATCAATGGTCACTTCATCCCATGTATTGTATAATATAACCAAAGCGCAAACTACTAATTAATAATTTTGGTGCGGAATTAGTAACAGAATTCAAGATATAAATGTTAAAATTATGATTACGGTTTCTTTTGATGTGGCGTCTTTATTTATGAATATTACAGTTGAGGGAACTTTTGGAATTATAATTCAAGGGGCAGGCCAAAACATATAACCATCTTCGATCCAGGGTTATACACTATGCAAGCATATTTTTCTATGCACGAGAACAATACAGATTCATTTTAATTGAAGCATCAATCAACTGATTGCTGGTGTGGCCATGGATTAAAATAAATAAATGTTCACATTATACACGTTATGTTAATAAAATTTTCCTTCTTCTGAAAAAAGGTAGTGTTCACGAACACGGTTTCAAAGATTCAATAAACCGCAAAATATAGAAGCTCAAAGTCAGGTCATGAGAGCAACTTTTATTTACCGTTCTCGGATTCCCTATTAAATAAAGAGGGTAAAGGTAAATGAAATATAACATACAGATGCGCTTGGATATGATTTAATTTCACATTTTTGTTTTCAATAAAGGAATGTAAAAAGCGATTAATTTTACTTCTGTTATACTGTTAGCTTGCATTTTCAGCTTCTTCACAAATGCTCACTACTCAAACACTGTCTGTCGTTTGATAATTTTCATCTCAATTTAAAAATTGTATAAAAATTAATGAACATGATTTCTAGGTTATTTATTTTTCAACAAAGTGAAATATTTATTTAAAAATTTAAATTATTTCAAATTCTACGTAAGAGTAACGGTTTCGCTCCATCTTATTAAATGATTTACGGGAGAAATAAAGCAAAGGAATTAATTTTGTCAAAGTAGGAAAAACGATTTTCATAAAAGGTGCACATAAAATATATATTAATATCAGTCCAGAACGGTAAACAAGTCAGAACATTTTTAAAGTTTCGCATTGGACTTGAAAAGCCCCCTAGTAATGCATGTGCATGGACTTATTCTTTTTGTTTGCCCACGTCTGAACAACGCCTATTTATTGCGATCACTTATAAATAAGAAAGCGTATTTGAACACCTTGCTTTAACCAAAATAGAAAAGCATTTCGTTGGAATGTCACATTTGACACAGAAAAAAGAATGTTTAGTTTTGGACATACGTGCAACATTGTTTTTATCTTGCACACTATACGTTAGTATATGCTTGAACTTGTGTGAATTAAATCTTCTACAGCATTTGTCTAAGTATATAAGTCCACATGCACAATTCCAATCGTTGTTAATATTAGATACAAATTAAAGTGCTATTCTACCTTACACAACGATGAGAGTAATATTGGTGATGGATGTAATTATAACAACCTGACAATTACGGAAAGTAGTTTTCTATCATTTTTCATATTGTGGTTTTTAAATCAAGACACGGAATTATTGAAAGACAGAAATGTTAATTTCGAAATAATCTCCTTGATCCCATCAAATTAGTTATTAGCTTATAATTAAACGAACATTGATTGCACGGATTGTGATAACAATAATTATAATCAAGACAATTCACCCAGTATAATTAAACGAACATTGGTTGCGCGGGTGGTGATAACAATTATTATAATCAAGGTTGCGGTCTTGATATAAACACCTGACCCATTAATTACTTACACATGTCAGTATAAACTAAGAATTGTATAGTGTAGAAAGGCAATTCATCCAGTAGACCGGTTTCGTCCTTATTGGGAACTCATCAAGTACTGGCCAGAATTTGCCGCGGACAGGATACGAACCTGGGCACGTCTGCTTCGGAATCTGGTGCTCTAACCACTGAGCTATCCTGCCACACACTACACTACACACAATTTTCAGTTATATACTAACTAATGTAACTTGGTTAGTCAATTTTTCCTTTAGGTGGAGCTCATATGGCATCCATTTAGACCCAAAGTTCCAACTAACCATGCCCAATCTGTCATTACTGAACAGACACCACATTACATGGGAAATGGTATTGAAATGAACATTTATATAATTAAACGAACATTGGTTGCGCGGGTGGTGATAACAATTATTATAATCAAGGTTGCGGTCTTGATATAAACACCTGACCCATTAATTACTTACATATGTCAGTATAAACTAAGAATTGTATAGTGTAGAAAAGGCAATTCATCCAGTAGACCGGTTTCGTCCTTATTGGGAACTCATCAAGTACTGGCCAGAATTTTGCCGCGGAC